>JAGDQO010001748.1:0-33871 GCA_018342035.1 Solanum appendiculatum
ATCAGTATAGTTAAGTGAGGTGTTTCTCCTACATCCTTCCGTAAAATTCATCTTGTCCCATTCATCTGGTGATGTAGCTGTGAAACCATTAGGACACCCGTAGGGGAGATCTCCATCATTACAAACTCCATAAGGCCCACAAGTGCTATATTGGTCACATATGGCCATATTCAGTGTCTTCACTTCATCCTAGGAATTGGTAGCATCATTCCATCTCAAGAACTGTAGTTTTTGAAAGTATCAAACTCGAGTCGTTCTGGGCTTCGAATGTGAAATAAGTCGTTCTTGACTTCTGTAATAGCTCCATGTTTGTTTGATTTCATCTTTCAAAAAATCTAAGCTTGTTAGTTGTTTAGGTAGCTTATTACAAGTGATCCTTATAGTGGTATGGATTCATAAGCCAAACAAGACAGTTGCGATGCCAGTTCTAAAGCTCTTGGATTCAGGAAATCTTGTGTTTGGAGATTCTAGCAATTTGATGGCTGGAGAGTATATGTGGCAAATCTTTGACCACCTTAATCACACATTATTACCAAGAATGAAGCTCGGCTGGGATAAGAAAACTGGCATCGATCGATCTATGAGGTCCGGGAGGACAAGTCTTGATCCAGCTCCAGGTGATTATTTGTTCAGGTTAGACTCAAGTGACTCAGGTCAGTTACCCCAACTAGTTCTTGAGAAAAACTAGCGAATACATTTCAAGATGGGGTCCTTGGAATGGACAAAAATTCAGTGGCGGTTCTGCCCTCATGGATAACCAGGAATTCAGACCAATATTTCATTCCGATACGGACGCGATTTACTTCACATTCGAAGCCAAGAACAATTCAAGTTCGATACTTTCACTGAATCTAGATGGTAAACTACAGTTCTTGAGATGGAATGATGCTCTCAATTCCTGAGATGAAGTGAAGACACTGAATATGGCCATATGTGACCAGTATAGCACTTGCGGGACTTATGGAGTTTGTAATGATGGAGATCTCCCCTGCGGGTGTCCTGATGGTTTCACAGTTGCATCACCAGATGAATGGGACAAGATGAATTTTACAGAAGGATTTAGGAGAAACACGTCACTTAATTATGTTGATAAAGACGTGTTTGTGAAGAATATTGGACTGAAGTTGCCTGATAATGCAACTTACTGGGAATGTTGTAACCCAAGGAGTGTGAATAGAAGTGCTTAAACCAAAGATTGTGTATGGCTTATACAAACATCAATATCAACGGAAATGGAAGCAAATGTCTCGTTTGGTAGAGAGATTTACTTGATATGAGACATTCACAGATAGCTCCATGTTTGTTTGATTTCATCTTTCAAAAAATCTAAGTATGTTGGTTGTTTAGGTTGATTCCATCATTGTTTTTAGCCTAACACTAGTGATCCTTATAGTGGTAACAAAGAAAAACTATGTTCTAATTTATTAAGATTCCTGCTGAGCGTATTTGTTCTAAGTTTTCTATTAAGAATTATGGATTTGGAAAATTTAAGTTTCAGCATATTGATTTGTTTCGTCTAAAGTCATAGTATATATATTTAATACTTTCTATCATTTATTCTCAATGTAGAATTAAAACTCACTCTCTTTGTTCCCCAATTCTTTTTTATCTTTCTTTATGATTATAAAATGATTTGTTTGGTGCATATTAAATAGTTATGAATATTATTTGCTCTCATTGATTCAATTTTCATGCCTTAGTGATAAGTTGCTATTAGTTTAAAATTCAATGTTTAGCTTTGTAAAGTTTTTATCCATATTAAAAGTAATAAGAGCATGCTCATTTTAGTTTGTTATCAAAATTTTGTTGTGAAAATACACTTTTTAGGCTATTGTGGTTTATTAATTTAATAGCCAATTTTTTTTTTTAATTTGATATCCTTTCTTTGTCCTCTTCCAGTTCCCTCTCCATCTCTTGATTGTCCATATCTCGTTATGTTTATTTGATTGTTCTCTTTGTAATAATATGATTAATTTAAGTCACCCAAACATCATTACAATGCCACTGTGAAGGTTTCTTATTTGTTTGCTCTATCTCTACTAATTGGTTCTCTGTTCATTAGGAAATTGGTATATAGATTTATTTATTTTTTTAGTTTCAAGTACGTAAGAATGTGATAAGTTTTACTTTGTCATAACTTGAATAACATTGAAACCTCTTTAAAGCGAGAATATATATTTAAGTTACTGTTATGTTAGAACTTTCGTGGCTTGATTGTGTTAAGAGTTCTTAGTTTAATTACAGTTTTAAGATTTGAGTTAGTGTAGTATATATATGTTAATTCCATGTCTTTTAGTTACTTGAATTTATGATAATGACCAATTTTGCTCTTTTTCTTCTATTTTTCTACGTATATGCATGTTACTAGTTGCCATGTTACTTCATTATAGCTTGAATGATCACTGCTCCCTTTCAATTACTCTTTTAAAATTATATGTTTCCAATATATCTTTTATTATCTCCTTTGTTTATTTTAGTTGAATTATATGTTATTCTAGATCCTCTTGTTTGCATGTGATGTCTATCCGAGTCCCTAGTGGACTTCCTTTCTTCTTTGCATTCCCGAATTGAGCCACGGAGGCTCAATTTTCTTTATCGAGTCGGCCTCGTATTTTTTTTGAAAAATAGACGCTGATACACAAAGCAATAGAAGCTAATATACAGGAACAAGGGTTGTATACAATCAATAGACCTCTAATATACAAGATATACATCAAGTATATAGTGGTTATACACATAATGATACAACAAAATTGGGCTAGGCCCAAAACGAAGTGTCTTAAAAGACTGAATTACTTAAAAATTAGGACAGGAAGAAAGAATGGACTTGTTAGCCCAGTACTCTGAATTTGGGCAGGAGCCCAAATTTATCTCTCTCTTGTTATTATATATATATATATACATATATATATATATATATACATATATATATATATATATATATTTTATATATATTTAGATTGACTTAATTAAATCTCCTAAAGACAAACCATCTTTTGTTATAATGAATTTTTCTATTTAAGTGATTTATTTAATTGTCTTTCTTTACTTGGTTATTTTTGACAAAACTTTCTCTTTAAATAATTTCAAGTGTCTTAAATTGTTATCTTTTCCAAATTAGTTTAAATATCTTTTCCTTTAAATATTTACGAAAGTTAGTCATAAAGTTTTCAAGTCATCGGATTATCGCATGTTAGTGAACATTTCAAGAGCGTAAAATCTTCTTGAAATGGAAATAAGAACTCCGTACCTCTTCTTTGGAATTTCAAAAGATTTTTCTGTTTTAAGTCTTTTGAAATTAATTTTAGAATTTTTCTTAATTTCTTTTAAAAAATTAAGTGGCAACTCCTTAAAATCGATATTTTTACCTTAAAGTTTGAAATCAATTTTCAAAATAACTTTTTCTTTCCTAAACACTATTATTTCGCACCGTCTAATTCTCAAATGTACTAATCATTTGACCACTAGGAGCATTGTGGTCATAATCCTTATTACTTGTAAAGAGACATCCCACAAAGAAAGAGAAATATACACCTAGTCAAATTAGATGGACATGAGCATCACATGAAATCAATATTTCAACACGCTAGTAATGAAATTTCATAGATCACTATCCTTTACCTTCGACATACCAATGTCTCACAATAATTTTACTTAGGATCATCAAACACATATACACATAGAACATATATAATAATAGTAGCCAAATCTAAATAATCAAATAGTCACGTGATCGGGGAGTTCATATCCCCTACTAATCTCACTATTGTACAATTTATATAATTCATCAATCTCATATGTACACACATGATAAAGGGTTTTTAATTTTGAGATCTTTAGGTATCCATGTACCGTATTGATATAGTACCCGATCGAATACACACAATTGCTTGTCTTTAAGCTCACATCAGACTACATGTATTCTTACCACTATATTGTGGTAAATAAATTTAAAGAATTTATTGAAGATGATTAAAATTTAATTTGAATGACCAAAATAGACATAATTTTGTCTAAAAATTTCTTTTTTTATTTTTAATTTTCCAGAAGATGCTTTGGCTCTAGTGACCACCCAAACCCTCGGCCTTTTCTTCTCCGTCACCTGTCCCCGACTCGCGCATCTCTCTCTCTCTCTCTGCAACAGTTCTCATCAACAGCTCTTGGAACCCTAAAACTCTCTGGCTTGTGCTTCGCTCCTCAAATACACATTCACTCTTATTTGACTCTTCCATTTCACTCTCTTCCCTTTTTCTCCGATTTATATCTCTGTATCGATCCTCTTTCTTACACATCTCGACAAGGCCATGGCAGAAGGAAATCTTGATCTTCTTGACGATCTTCTTTCCTCTAAGACTTCCGATCAGTCCAAAGGTGCTCTATATTTTGTTTAATTTTGATTGACAATTGATGTATTCTTAGTTTAGGGTTCATTGATCTTATTTTTGAATCTTCAATTTAGATAATTCTAGGGCTTCAGATCAGCCGCCTCTATTTGTTTCTCTGCTTCACATTTCAGTCTATCGAAAATTCATCTCAAAATACACTGTAGCGGCCACTCTTTTGGTCAATTGATGCTTTTCAACATTTATCAGTAGGAAGTTGTTGGTTTTTTCACTAAAATATCATCGTCTTTGGATCTACATGTAGCTGCAACTAGATTTTCACTATCCATCTTCAACTCTTCTTATTTATTTACTTGATTTTTGTCTTGCTAACAAACATCTGCAGGTAATGATGACAACAAGCCTTTCATGGGCCATCTTGATATTTCTAAAGGTATTTCTCTTCATTTTTTTTATTTTTATTACATGCGGACTGTGGATCTTCTTCTGATACTTTTTACCTTCTCTTGTAATTCTCCTTGACCTTGCTTTAGATCAAGCAATGGTGGACAGCAGCATTCCTTTGTCTCCGCAGTGGCTTTATGTTAAACCAAGTGACACAAAGATGGTGAGTTTTTGGTCAATATCTCTGACATGCTTTGCTGTTTTATACTCATTTATGCTCCTCAATGGATAATTCCATCATACAAACTATACTCATAAGTAGAATTCCAAACTTGACAGTTTCCTTTTCGACCCTAAGATCTGCTATTATCCAATGCAATGCGTCTTATACTCACTTTAGTCTCTTATTATTTGGTGGAATACTTGAGAGATGGCTTGCAGTTTGAGAGAGATTCGAGATTTGGATGTATAATAGCCCCTCCCTCCTGGAGTTACAACATCATCTCAAACTCAATAGATCATATAAACTCATTGTAAACTTTAAAAATGTTTTTTTGTACATGATTGGGACTTTTTACTTGCTTTCTGTATGATATGATGAATTGTACGTATTAGTCGAAATTAAAAAGGAAATGGTTTGTTCCATCCGGAGATTCCCCTTTCTAAGTATATATAGGGAACCCCTGAGAATGAAGTGTTTTGTTGTTGAATTAGATAGTCTTCTTGAAATCTTGGCATCAAACCATATTAGACATAAACAAGATATTGACTTTGATCTTGTAGTACCCATAGGTGTTGACTAAGTGTGTTTGATCTGCTTAAGATGGAAAACTTCACCCCTTTGAAGGATCACACTAAGCAATTGGAGTAGAAGAGTAACAAAGGTTTTTGTTCGTTAATCCTGTAATTTTTTATGGTATTTACCGCCCATGACCACTGAGGAAATACTTCTGTCATGAACGTCGTCCATTACTTGTGGCTTCATAACAGTTCTACATCTTAAAACTGAGATTTAGAAAGTCACTGTCGATCCAAGCTCCTCTTATTGATCTAAACAAAAAAAGCTACCTTGAAACACCCAAAAAACACTTTTCCTTTAAACTTTAACTGAGTTCGATCACGTTATAGCATTATTTCCTCCTAGACTTTCTACCTATGAAATTCTTGAAGTGTCTGTTACCGATTTCTGTTGCAATGTTAAGCAGAACTGAGGAAATTTTTTGCTTCATTTGCGACCTTCATGTTATTCACCTGTGATCTTTTTGAGATTTGGATTTCCATTCTTCTCTCTCTATATATCTCAGTGTGCCGGATGTTCAGATGTTACACTTGCCCATATTTCTTTTATACTGCTTGAAGTTTCTAGTGAAATGTTTTCTACTGTGATTTATTCATCATAGGAAATGCGTCCACCAAGCTCTCTGTCACTTGGAAGTTCTGTTGATTCAAGTCAGAAGGAGGCTTGGCGTACAGATGTACCTGAGGACAAGAAGGATTGGAGAAGAACGACAATGGAGACTGAGAGTGGTCGCCGGTGGCGTGAGGAAGAGAGGGAAACTGGCTTGCTTGGTCGGAGAGAACGTAGGAAAACCGATCGCCGTGCTGAGCATGATGTTAATAACCGCAATTCTGGGCTTGATACAAGGCGTGATAACAAGTGGTCTTCTAGGTGGGGTCCTGATGACAAAGAAAAGGAAAATCGCTGTGAGAAAAGGATAGATGTAGATAAGGAAGATGTTCATAATGATGGTCAAACATTTGTGGCTAACCGTACTGTCGCAGAACGGGAGCCAGATTCTCGTGACAAGTGGCGTCCACGCTATAAAATGGAGGGCAACTCGGCAGCTCCAAGTTCCTATCGAGCTGCTCCAGGCTTTGGACAGGAGAGAGGAAAAGTAGAAGGGTCAAATGTGGGATTTAACTTGGGTCGTGGGAGGTCTACTGGGACTATTATAAGACCTTCCTCTGGGGGTGCAATTGGTGCTTCACCATTTGAGAATTCTGTTGCTGGAAAATCAAGAATCTCGACTGGCATATTCAGTTATCCAAGGGGGAAAACTCTTGACATATACCGCAGGCAAAAGCTTGGCTCATCTCTTTGTAGCATGCCTGAAAATACGGAAGAAGCTCCCCCAGTTACTCAAGTAATTGCTATTGAACCATTAGCTTTTGTTGTTCCTGATGCTGAGGAAGAGGTGAGCTACATCAATTACTTCATTTGTTCAGACTTGTAGGTTTTCTAAGTGTTCAAAAAATATTTGATACCATAAAGTTGCTTGATCAATTTTATAGGCTGTTCTCAATGATATATGGAAGGGTAAAATTACCGGTGGTGCCGTTTCTCACAATTCTTTTAGAAAGGGTCAATCAATGGATTATGTCACAGGTAATTGTTTCTCGAACTCTATGTCCGGATGCGGTACTTACTGCTACTCCCATCCTATCCATTGTCTTTTTGTTGGAGTAGGATAAGAGATTCTCTCTGAATTTGTTTGTGTATCTTCCAGAAACAGGGGATACAGAGCTCAACAATACAAAAATGGGTGCTCCCTCCGCTGATGTCACTGAAGAGACAGTTGATAGGTTACTGAAAACTTCAATAGGTGTTGAAGAAGCCAATACCTATAGCTTTGTTTACGAGAACGGTGTCAAGGTCAAGTTGGATGGTGAGTAAAGTATTACCTCTATTTTAAATCAGCTCCTCATCAAGGTTGATTTTCCTGTTGATTTCTGACAAAGGAACTTGTTTGCGATTCAGGAGGAGATAATCATGAAGGACAGAAAGACAATGTTTCTGAAGCTATTGCTGCAGATGGAAGTTTGTTGACCAGGAAGAGAACTGACAATATTGACTGCTTTAAATACATTAGTGGGTCCCAATCTGATATTTCTGTGCAGAGCTTACCAGATTCCGGAGTAACCAGGACACCTATCTTTGAGAACAATCAACATGTTGCTTTTGATGGCAGTTTGAAGGTGTCTGATGATTCAAATTCTATATTTGTGAAGTCCTCTTCTGAAATCTATTGGAACAACCTTCTAGGAAGAGGTATTCCACCAGAGGAGTTGAGTTTGTACTATCGTGATCCTCAGGGCGAAATCCAGGGGCCATTTCTCGGAGCTGACATCATTTCATGGTTTGAGCAGGGATTTTTTGGTATGGACTTACTAGTTCGCTTGGAAGATGCCCCTGAAGATTCACCTTTCTTTGAACTTGGTGACATAATGCCGCATCTGAAATTTGAACATGACCATGTTGGTAACACCAATCTTTCCCAGGCAGAACCATCTGCTGTACTAGAGGGGAGGTTGGATTCTGGTTTACGTAGCTCAGCTTCTGTTTCTGAGATGGTTGGTTCTGCTGCCTTTGATGGCTCGAGCTGGCCGCCATCTGATTTTGATGGCCTTGGTGAACATCATATTCAGTCAATATCTGATCATCCAGCTCGTCAATTTAAACCTCCATATTCACATAGTGAAGACTTTAACAATTTTGTAGCTCAAGATGAAGGTGAGTTAGCATTTTTAGCTTGGTTTATCTCAATGCATAACCTCCTGTGTCTTTGGAGGTGGGAATCTAGCCTCTTTCCCTGCATATAGGTCATCAAGGTCATGGCTGTTGATATTTAATGTGGTTGACCTTTATCTGTTATTTTGCTATTTAATTCTTTAAGCTTCCATCATCATTTGCAGAAATTGTGTTTCCAGGAAGACCTGGAAGCGGTGGCAATCCTATTGGAAAAACTTCCACAGGCCTTACTGATCCTTCAAATATCCACCGTGCAACTCCAAGCGCAATGTGTGAGGTTGGAGCTCCAAATCATGAAGAGACATTACACCCACTTGGTTTATTATGGTCAGAGCTTGAAGGCACTGCAGGAAAGAGTGGTCCTATCTCAGATGTTCCTTTTAGAGGAAGTGGCCAGGATCAAGTTCTGAACTCTGGTGCTGCAAGAGTTGGGCCATTTGGTGCCAAGACGGACTCAACCTCTACTGTGGAGACATGGACTGATGCTTATAGAAGAAATGCTGGATCTGAACCCAACATATATCAAGATGCTATGGATGCCAGCCGCTTGTTGCACCAGGACCATGAACTGAACCGGTTTGAGTTGGCAGACAAGCTGTTTTCCCAACAACTTCAGCAACAGCATCCTCATAATTTGATGTCCTCTCATAATAGTCACTTAAATGAAGCTATGATGGAACGTGGCGCAAATCATAATTCAATGCACCAACCACAGTTGCCGAGTCAGACTGGGCAGGATCTGGAACACTTTATGGCGCTTCAGCTGCAACAGCAGAGACAGTTGCAGCTTCAACAACTGCAGCAACAGCAACAGTTCCATCAACAGCAAATGCTAATGAAAGAACAGCAGTCCCATGCTAGGCAGCTGGTTCTCGAACAATTATTGCAGAGACAAGTACGTGATCCAAGTCACTCACAATCACGTCTTGATGCTATTAGGCATAGCAGTGCTCTGGAGCAGGTGTTAATAGAGCAACAAATTCTGAGTGAACTGCAACAGCGTCCGCATCTTCCACCAAGACATGCTGAACCATCTATTGAGCATCTCATTCAAGCAAAGTTTGGTCAAATACCACATCAAGGGCCTCAAAATGATTTAATGGAGCTCCTATCACGGGCAAAACTTGGACAGTTGCACCCTTTGGAGCATCAGGCCCTTCAACAAGAACAAGCACATGAGAGGTTAAGACAACGTTTGGAAATGGAGGAAGACAGACAGATTGGTGCTGTCTGGCCTGCTGATGAAACTGGTCAGTATCTAAGAAATCCAGGCGTTGCTCGTCGAGCAAACTCTGGATTTGGTCCATTAGATATTTACCAACAGCAACAGATCCCCCCTCCGGAAGAGCATGTTAGTCATCTGGAAAGGAATTTGTCAATGCAGGATAGACTTCAGCGGGGTCTCTATGACACTGGATTTCTGCCTTTGGAACGGACGATGTTAGTACCTGGTGTTAATTTGGATGCCGTAAATCCTCTAGTGCGCGCACAAGGTTTAGAAATGCAAGATCCAAATTCAAGAATGCACTCAGCTGGTCATATGCCTGGTTTCTCGACTGGCATCCACGCGCAATCTCCTCACCGTCCTCTGTTTTCAAATCAATTTCATGCTCCAAATTTAGATACAATTGAAAATCATTGGTCTGAAAGAAATGGTCAGTTACCAGCTGATTGGATGGAAACTAGGATGCAGCAACTACATCTCAACAGTGAGAGGCAAAGAAGGGATTTTGATGTCAAAAGGGCTTCTGAAGATCAAAGTATGTGGATGTCAGCTGGTGCTAATGATGACAGTTCAAAGCGATTACTTATGGAACTGCTCCAGCAAAAATCTGGCCAGCAGTCAGCTGAGCAAGCAGAAATGACCAGAGGGATTTTGTTTGAGAGGGGCTTTCACTCCGGTCACTTTTCTGCGACAAATGCTTCAAACCGTTCGTTCAACCCTCTTTTGGACCAGGATATGAGTCTAAACCAAGCTTTTACTGTTGGGTCGTATGGTTCTAATTCAGGTTTTCCACCACAGAGAGATAATGTAAATGAGATTGCCGATAGTCTTGATGCTTGTGAGAGATTGCCCTTCAAATCTCATTCTGGTGCTTTAGCTGAAGTTGAACCTGTCTTTTCCAGCATCAATGATGCCTCTCAGGTAATTTACAAGATCCCGGACCTACATCTTATATGTGTTGGCAATGAAGATACGCTCTTACATGTCACGATGGTTATCTGCAGGTACATTTAGAGGCTCGCGAAAGTATCGTTAGGCATTCTGGTGTGGCGACTGTAGAAGGGGAAATGGCAATTAACTTGCTCAGCAGGCACACTTCACTTGGGACTGGAGGTTACTCTCTCTCTATATACACACATATACATATACATATGTCGTGTATTATATTGAATACTTATATATATGCATGTCTGTGCTCGTATATCCTCTTATAAAAAATAAGGTTTTATTGTTTGACAGATTGTAATGTTTTCAAATCATGATCAGGTGGAAGTCTTGACTTCTACAATGACAAGAGTGATAGAGGCGATTTGGCTACGGAGGAAATTCCTAAGGAACAGTATGTGCTATCTCTTTTTCTTCCTGGAAAGGACTTATTTTTATTTATGTCATTCTGATGGGTGTAGTTGGTAGTTTGAGAAATCAAGTAAAGTTTGTGCTTCAGTAGCTGCAACAATTTTATTCATATAAAATTCTTTGAAAGAGGAAATCACTACTTGTAATTCTTGGAGTGCAGAATTTATTTCCAAGATTCTATTACTAAAAGAATGTACTCTAGTTATAGAAGTAGGTTGGCTTACTAAGAAACTTTTTTGCTTTAGAGTACTGAACGTTTTAGTTATGATATTTCACTTGCCTACATTATTTTACTGATAATTATACGTCGTATATGAGTATTTTTGTTTTTATGATAAAGTGAAATATCAATGGTTTAGCGTCGCCTCTTCAGGAAATGCTCATTCACAAGGAAAAGTATGTCCTAGAGCCTTGATGATGACACTGAGCCGCACATTAAGCAAGGCTAAGTGCTCAATGCGTTCTGAGCCTCGATTTCAGGGCTTAAGTGTGCCTTTGATAACACCGAGTTGTGTTTTAATCTTGTAAAACTGTGTTGTGCAAATATGTCTGATTGTAACTTTTACATGGTACTACTTCTTCCTTGCTCAAAAAGTTTTGCTCATCTTTTTCCTTTCAATGGTTAATATTTTCTTTAATCAGTGTTTTTTTTTTGTACAAGTCACGGAAGAGTTTTACCAACTATCCTTTATATAGGACTAACTCCTTCCCTCAATATGTTGTGATTTTGCTTTCCTGATATGCATCTGAATTTTGTTTCTATTTGGGTAGGATGGCTGTGACATCAAAAGGGCCAGATAACATCTTGCCGAAGCATCCACCTGTATTGCGCATTTCTTCAACCCAGGAGGGTCTATCGGAGATTACTTCTGATATCCTTGTGAGAGGCAAAAATCCTTCAGATGTCATGGCTTCCGAAGGTAGGATGTCTTTCTCCTTTTTGTTCCTATCACTGTCTTCTGATTGTGTCTTGATCTTACTATATTTGCTAGATATTTTGCACCTTGAAGATGTGAGAGAAATATACTACTCCCCATGTCCCGATTTATGTGATACTCCTTTTTGGTCTGTCCAAAATAATGATTCTTTCTATTTTTAGTAACACTTTACTTTGAACTTTCCATTTTATCCTTAATGAGATGATTTCTAGCCACACGAATATCTATGGCTTATTTTGAATCACAAGTTTCAAAAGTCTTCATTTCCTTCTTGAACTCCATGCCCGGTTGTTACATAAATTGGGACGGAGGGAGTAGCTAATTCGATGTCTGATATTCCTTTGTGGCTTGTAACAATTATTGTCAATCCCCTTGCACCACACATCTATTTATCCTAATTGCTAACCCATCCTTGTATCAATTCTGTCACTAGGGGGTAAGAGGGAAGCGGGAGGTAATGCAGCAAATCAAGCTCCCGGTGCTATGACGTCTGGAAAGAAAGATGGCCACTTCCGACGAACTGCATCTTGTAGTGATGCTGATGTTTCAGAGACATCATTCAGTGACATGCTTAAGAAGCCAACAGCTCCCGAGGCACATGCATCAGAGGCATTGGATGCAACGCAGTATGCCCGTAGTGGTAAGAAGAAAGGAAAGAAAGGAAGACAAATTGATCCTGCTCTTCTTGGTTTTAAGGTTACAAGCAATCGCATCATGATGGGTGAGATACAACGGATAGAAGATTAGTTGTTGTACAGAGCTAACTTGTGTCCCAATTTCTTATGCTGTACAGATTCGAGTCATCTATGAAATTTCGCTACACATTTTCTTTTACTCCATCCCATTTTGTGTAGGGATGGCTTGAGATATAGTTAGTTTTAGGTAGTGTAGCCAATTAGTTGGGTTAACTTGTGTCGATTGAATCTTTATAGATACAAACAAACAATCAAGTAGAGTAGAGGAGCATCCTAACAGAATGTTTTCCTTAGCCAATGAGATAAGGGCAAAAGAATATACCAATAAGCTCTGAAATGGCCAAAGTCCCCCTTTCTCTCTCCCTCTCCCTTTTTAACTTTTTTCCTTTGGGTTCCTCTTCCTTTTTAACTTTTTCCCTTTGGTTCTCTCTCATCCTTTTTAACTTTTTTTTTCTTTAGTTCAACTTTTACTGTTTTCCTCACCTCAATATTTTTATTTACGGAAATTTTGCTAGCCTAATTTATTCTATTTCTAAATATTTTTTTTTTGTTATATTAACATAAGAAGAATTGCAACTTAGTGAGAGTTTATTTATGAAGAAGAAACATTTTATAGCAGAATAAAAAAATATCGTATTGATAGTACCATAATCTATATAATTTTTTGTTAAGATCATTGATACGCTTTCAGTTATTTTTTCTTGTTGGAGAATATTTGATGTATTTAAGTGTTTGTGAAATTGTGAAATTGTTAAGAGAAGAACGAGAGAACAAATTAGTTTTATACCCTTTTCACTTTTCATATTAGTTGTCCATTTTCCTTTTTACACATCCTTTAAGAAGTTATAAATAAAATTACAGTTTTAATAATTTACTCCTTAAGAAATTATTTTTGCAACTTTACAAATCTTGCTTACACTTTCAAGAACAATTAACTATTAAGGTAAAATGAGAAAAAATAATTAATTATATTTTTATATTGTTAATTTTGACTAGTAATTTTAAATAATGATTTTGTTTATCCTAAAAACAGCATAATTAAATTTTTATAAGGTTAAGTGTGCGCATCTTAATTTATTTTTAAAAAATACATAACAATTTGAATTAAAATATGAATTAATATTAATGTATTTTATTTTTGTTTGATTTTTGACAAATAAGCATAAAAAACTATTAACAAAATAAGAAAAATAAACTAGAATGGGAGAAGTAATGTTAAAGGAGAGAGAGAAGAATATATTTAAATAAGACCAAACACATCGGTGGCCCCTTAAAATTGACACGATGTTTTACTTAGACACTTCAACTAGGCAATATTCATTTTAAACATCCCATGTAGGGTCTCGTTGTGTCATTTTGACACTTTTTGCACAGTCTCCTGTTGACCACAAGTGTGTGTGACACAATCATGTCCACATGGATTAATTGACAAGTTATATTATGCCAACTCTCAAATCCTTTACACGTCATATTTGTTCCAAATTAAAAGATGAATTGATATTTGAATTTCTATTGTTGATTTTTCTCTCTTCTTCATGACTTCACCTGGTGAAAATTCTAGGTGATTTCTAATTGGTTTATTTTATATGTGAGTGGAACATGTTGATATTTGTGATTGAAATGCTTTGTTCTTGAGCGTAAATGATTTGATACTTGTCGATTGTTGAAATGTGACTTTTGGTCTATGATCTTTGAGCCTTGAGACTTGTGTATTGTAGACCTGTTAGGTTGGGCTGTTTCTGTGCAGGTTGTAATTTGTGGAGGTTCGGTTGGAATGAAATGAGTATTCGATTCTAGCTAAGTTCCTTAGTTTATTAGGTTGCTTACTGGGTACCGTGTTGTTGATACTCACTCATTGCTTCTACACTTGTGTAGGTTCCAAGCCCGGACCTGTGTGATCTTCTTCTTCTTCACATCTGCTAGATACCTGACGGCTTCTACGAATTTCTCAAGCATGAGCTCGTCCTACACTCCTGCCTGACGGACAACAAGTTCTTTTGCCTGTCCATAGCCCGGACCCGTGTGATCTTCTTCTTCTTCTTCTTTTTGTTCTCCTGACTTCGAGGCTCGTTGAAGGACTTGCGATGTAGCTGCTTGTCATCTCGGATGGCCCTCTTTTCCTTTTATTATGCTTTGTTCTATTTGAGAAGCAAAGACATTTGAGACTTGTAATTATCTTTCGAATTCTGTATTTACATTAGTGGCTTGTCCACGTGACAACCAGATTTTGGGGTATTGTTTAGAATGAATAAGTTTTCCGCTTTTGTCTTGTTCTTGCTTTATCTTTCCGCTTTTCTTTGTTTTCGTTGGGTTGAGGTTGACTTGTCTTGGTGGGAATAGACAAGTGCCATCACGTTTATTTTTGGGTCATGACAATTTCTATTGTAACTCATTCAATTTTACTTTGTTTTTCATTTAATTCGTAGTTAGTACTAACTATTATTGTAATTTATGTTGCCATTTTTCAGGTTTAAGATTAAAATCAAGTATTGGCATTTTGTCGGACTTTATGACATTGGAGAAATTGAAGGTTTTACCAATTTTTTCTTGTGTTTGTATGTTTTATTCTTGAAGATGTATTTTTTTTTTGTTATTTTCCGTTTTCTTTATTATCATTCTGAACTTGGGGTTTTGGCAATTTCACTTATAAAGTAAGGGCCTTTTTGGGTATTTTCTTGTGTCGGGGTCTTCTTTTTGAAATATAAATAACTATATTTTAATATTTTTTCATCATGGGGGTAGTGTTGTCGGAGACCCTAACCCTACTTACAAAGGGGAAATAGATATATTTGGTGTTGCCATTGATAAAGATCATATTAGTCTTGTCGAATTCCTTTCATACACTAAAGACCTTGGATACACAAATATGAAGTGATTTTACTGTCAAAATAAAAATAACAATGAACTTGTTCAAGTTATTTCTGATATTCAATTGTTAGACTTTGTGAAAGACTTAATAGATGGAGATGAACTTCATATGTATGTGGTCTATGAAATTGATGACTTGGAGGAATTGCCTAACTGACCATGTTGATGAATCTATGGATATAAATACTGATGAAACTGTGGAGGATGAGGTTGTTTAAAATTTGAATGAAGCTGATGCAGATCTTCCTAGTAGTGACTTAGATGTAAATGCTATTCCAGATGATGATGGTTCAGATGTTGATGAAGAATTGAGATCCTTTAGGGGTGAAAGGAGGAAGAAAAGAAATCCTAATCTTAGGAAAAAATATATCCTAATCCTAAGAATAAGAAAACAATACATGAAATATCAATAGGTGAAGCTGGTATGGATAGAGGATTTGAAGATATTGAAATAAATAAGAAGGATAGATATGTTGGCAGATTAGGAGGAGATGAGAAGTATATTGATAGCTCAGAATGTGATAATGATGATAGCACATATATGCTAGATGTAGAACCTGTTAGGGGTGTTGATCTACCAGGAAGAAGGAAGAGTAAAAAGGTCAGGTATCATGATGAATGTGAAGTTGCTATTTTCGAACTTGGATGATTTTTGAGAGTGCTAAGAAATTTAGAAAGGCTTTGAAAAAGTATGTAGTAGAAAAAATTATCGGATTAAGTTAAGGCCTAATGAAGCTCATAGAGTGAGGGCTAAATGTAGATTCTAAGAGAAATGCAAATGGTTATGCTATGATGCAATTGATAGGAATTTTGATAACTTCATGATTAAGAGCTACTATCCTGTACATAAATGTTCTCCATCAAATAAGAACAAAATGTGTACAACTAAGTTCCTAGCAGATAAATTCAAGGATGAAATAACTGAACAACCATCTTTGAAGATTTGGAAAATACAAGAATTATGCCGAGAGAAGTTAGGATTGTATGTGGGTAGAACCATCTGTTACAACGCAAAGCTGATGATTCTTAGAGAGTCCATGGGTGACTGAAATATGAAATGTGTAAGATTATGTCATTATGCTAAATTTATAAAACAAACCAATTCTGATAGTTATGTTTAGGTAAGGATGGATAGAGAAACTGCACCATGAAAAAAATTATTTGTGTACTTCTATGTGTGCTTTGGATACATTGAAGAAGGGGTGGACGAAAGGATGTAGAAGAATAATAGGATTTGATGGATGTTTCTTAAAGAGTGCTTGCAAAGGTGAACTTCTAGTAGCAGTTGGCAAGAATGGAAATAATAAGATGTTTCCTATAGCTTGGGCAGTTGTGAACAAGGAGACTAAGCATAGTTGGAGTTTCTTTATCAACTACTTGAAAGAGGACCTGCAGGTGGGTACTGGACATGATCTAACTGTGATGAGAGATATGCAGAAGGTAATTGTCTATTACATTTGCTAAAGTTGTTAAATTTTTTGTTGTATTGAAATGCATTTATTTTTTGTAGGGTTTTCTTGCAGCTGTTGAACTGCTACCGAATGCAGAAGTTAGAAGTTACTCTAGACACATCTGGTCTAATTGGAATAAAAAACTGTAACACCTCAAATTTTGAAAAGAAGAGTTTGGAGGTTCTGGAATTATGGTGCCAGTGCCAACGGAGCAACCTACGGCTTGTGGACTGACCTACGGTCCGCAGGTAGGGCCCGCAGTTGGCTAGCCCAGGTTCCCTTATTATGTCAAGCATCAGTATTTCTTTACGGCTCGCTAGGATGGTCCGTCATTCAATGTACAGACCGTAGGTAGGTCTCGTAGGTGAGACCCTGACTTAGTGAAATCTTCATGGTCTGAAGTCAGACCTACGGTGGCCATGTACGAATCGTAGGTTGAACCACGAACCGTACATGGTGACCCGTTATTGGGGGTCCAAAGTTGGAAAACTCTCTGAATCTATCTACGGTGGAACAAGACGGTCTGTAGGTTGACTTACGGACCGTAGGTCCAACCGTAGATGGGGCCCGACAATTATTTTTAAAGGGCTTCTTCGTCTTTTCCCTAAATGTTTAGTGCCTAATATAAGTCGGTTTGGCCCTTAACCAAGACCCTATATAAATCTTTTAAGCCTAATTCTACCCATTCCTAATCATTCCCAAAGCCCTCCTCTCCCAAATAATTCTCTCTCTAGAAAAGCTTGAAGAAGAAGAAGGAGTCAAGATAGGGTTTCAAGATCAAGCTTTGAGTTCACCCAATTTCTTAGGGGCTTTTGAACCCAAGGTATGATGATCTTCATCTATGGAGCCCATTCCTCCATAGAGTCCCTAAAGTTCTAAATTTTCAAGTATAAATTCCCAATTTGAATTAAGGGTTTTCTTCCATGATGTGGGTTCTTTCAATTATGATCAAATTACTTTCAATTATGATTTTTCTAAGTATGAATTGAGTTGAATTACACGTTTTAAGATGAATTCCCATGAACCCATATGAATTCCCCTAATTTCAAGATTTATGCATTGTTGATGGGTTGAATTGTGAAGAAGATGAATTTATTGAAATCTATATGAACCCATGCATGATTTAGGTTTCCTAAAGCTATGATGAATTATGAATGATCAAAAAGATGGGTTTTATGAAAGTATGCATGTTCAATGTTGAAAACTATGATTATTTATGAATTGCTTTGAGATTGAAGCATGAATGATGTTGTTGTTGAGTTGTGAAGGGGTTTCTCACATGTTACTCTAAACTATGAATGTGAAAGGATTTTCTCACATAATGGATTCATAACATGTTGAAAGGTCTTTCTCAACTAAAGTTGAATCAAAGGTTTAAAGGAGCTATTCTAATAACGTAAGTTTGGATTGGTAACCCTAGTTGTACCTTTCCATGTTTAATAATGCGAATTATGATTAAATGACTATTCCGTGGGATTTAAGCTTAGCACCGAGCGGATATCGAGATGGAAGCTCTCCCGTTAGTAGAGGCCGGGGTTCTAGTAACAATCTCCTTATCCCATACCTATGTGCCCCCATAGGATGTCTTAAATAGACCTTATATTAGCTAGTGGATCCACGTAAGCTAGAAGTTATGGGTCCTACCTTGGTAAGTAGGATGTCCCTTCCGATGTAGGGAGTATGTCGGATTCCATGTTGATAGCTCACATGGTCTGATGTATCGGTTAAGGCTAACTTTCCACAATAATGAACTAAAGTGACTTCGACGATATTTCTCAAGTAAAGTAAAGATGTTTAGCTTGCATTAATCATGTTTTATGACTTATGATTTCTAACCTTTTTTTCTTAGCTTGATCATTGCATGATATGAAAATGTCCCTTTTTGCATGATTAAATGTTTTATGCATGGTTATCATACTTAGTGCATTCCATGTACTAACGCATATTTTTGCCTACATTGTCTCATAATGTAGGGCTTGACGATTCTCCATCTATTCGTGGCTAGAGCTTAGTAGAAGGATTTTGGAAGACTTGGTGAGTCCTCATCCATTCGAGGACCTAGCCTTATTGTTCTTTTATGTTCTTTCATAATGACATTGTATTGGGTTACGTCCCAACTTTATTTTCATCCTAATGTTAGATTGGCTTTGAGACACTATATGTAAACTTTCACTTTTCTTAAAACTCTTTTGATATGAGAATGTCTTTTTAACTCTTTTAATTCTATGATCTTGGATTATGTACGCTAAGTGGCTTGTATGAGGCCTTTCGGGGTCTTGTACGCCATGTCACGTCTAGGGGGTACCTTGGGTCGTGACAAACTTGGTATCAGAGCATAAGGTTTTAGAAAGATCCTATGATGTCTCATAAGCCACATCGAGTAGAGTCTTGTTCATGAGTGTGAAGCGCACCACATTTATGAATGAGAGGCTATAAGATGTTTAGAAAAATCCACTTCTTTCATTACTCCTAAGTCGTGCGATAGAGTTTAACCTCATAGGCCTTTCTTTACTAATCCCTATCCTATGCGTTTCAGGATATGGCTACTCGAAGAGCTTATGCTAGGAGAAATGCGAGGGAGAATGTGGAGCAAAAAGCTCCTCATCAAGCTCCTCAAGTTCCGATCGACCCTTTGGCCAAACAAGTGACTACTGCAGAGTTCAGGGATGCTTTTCAAGTATTGGCTCCAGCCATAACGGCTCAAGCCAATAGGGAGGTTGTGACTCCCGTGAACCCAAATGTGGGTACGGCGACATCTAGAGTGAGGGACTTCACAAGGATGAATCCTCCGGAGTTTCATGGCTCTAAAGTTGAGGAAGATCCTCAAGAGTTCATTGATGAGATGTACAAGGTGTTAATGATCATGGGTTTGACACCGGAGGAAAAGGTGGAGTTGGCCGCTTACCAACTTAAGGGGGTGGCTCAAGTGTGGTTTGAGCAATGGAAGAGTGAGAGGGCGGTTGATGAGGGTCATCTTGATTAGGAGAAATTCAAGGTTACTTTCTTTGATAGGTTATTTCCCATTGAGATGAGGGAGGCAAGGGTGCTTGAGTTCATCAATCTCCGTCAAGGAAGCATGAGTGTGAAAGAGTATGCTTTGAAGTTCACACAATTGTCTCGATATGCTCCTACTATGGTTGCCGATCCTAGGGCAAGGATGAGTAAGTTCATGTTGGGAGTGTCTGAATTGGTGGTCAAGGAATGTCGCACCACTATGCTTATCCATGATATGGACATTTCTCGCCTAATGGTTCATGCTCAACAAATAGAAGGGGAGAAACTTAAGGAAAGGTCTAGGGAGGCAAAGAGGGCTAAGATCAGTGATGGTAATTTCTCACAAGCAAGGTCCGATGGACATGGTCGTTCTAAGTTTCAACAGAAGTTCTCCGATCAAGGTTCCTCCAATGCTCCTCCTAAGTTCAACAAAGATAGGGTGTCCAACCCTAAGCCTCAAGGAGGAAATGGTGGTAGATTCTCATCTGCTACTTGTGCTAAGTGTGGGAGGAAACATGAGGGCAAGTGCTTAGCCGGTACGGTTGGTTGCTTCGGTTGTGGTAAGAGCGGTCATAAGATAAGGGATTGTCCATCTCTCACGGCTAAGGGAAGAGAAGGTAAGCAAGCTCCACCTAGTGCTTCGGGTTCCAATGCTCCCAAGCAAAACCGATTCTATGCACTTAAAGCTCGCCATGAGCAAGAGGGTTCTCCCGATGTGGTTACCGGTATGTTGAAAGTTTTTCACTTTGATGTATATGCTTTTCTTGACCCCGGCGCTACTTTGTCTTTTTTGACGCTATATGTGGCTATGAGGTTTGATGTTATTCCGGATGTGTTGTTAGATTTCTTTTGTGTCTCTACTCCTATTGGTGAATCTATTGTGGCCAAGAGAGTCTATAGAAATTGTCCCGTCTCCTTATCCTATAGAGTCACTCATGTTGATCTTGTAGAGCTTGATATTTTAGATTTTGATGTTATTCTTGGGATGGATTGGTTGCATTCTTGTTATGTTTCTATTGATTGTAGGACCTGAGTGGTTAAGTTTCAATTTCCAAATGAGCCTATCCTAGAGTGGAAAGGGGGAAACTCTATGCCTAAGGGTCAGTTTGTTTCTTGTCTTAAAGCTGGAAAGATGATTTCTAAGGATTGCATTTACCCTCTTGTTAGGGTGAAGGATATGGATTTTGAAACCCCTAATCTTGAGTCGGTCCCCGTTGTTAATGAGTTTCTGAAAGTGTTTCCCGATGATCTACCTGGTGTTCCTCCCGAAAGGGAAATAGACTTTGGTATTGACCTTCTCCCTGATACGCAACCTATCTCTATTCCTCCTTACCGAATGGCTCCGGCAGAACTTAAGGAATTAAAGGAGCAATTGAAAAATTTGTTGGATAAGGGTTTCATCTGACCGAGTATCTCTCCATGGGGTGCTCCAATTTTGTTTGTAAGGAATAAAAATGGTTCACTCCGAATGTGTATTGATTGCCGTCAATTGAACAAGGTTACTATTAAGAATAAGTATCCTCTTCCAAGAATAGATGATTTGTTTGATCAACTCCAAGGGGCTAGTTACTTCTCTAAGATCGATCTTCGTTCGGGCTATCACCAATTCAGGGTGAAGGAAGATGACATCCCTAAGATGGATTTTCGGACTAGGTATGGTCACTATGAGTTCTTGGTAATGTCATTTGGGTTGACAAATGCTCCAGCCACATTTATCGATTTGATAAATAGGGTGTTTAGACAATACCTTGATATGTTCGTGATTGTGTTTATTGATGATATCTTGATATATTCAAGAAGTGAGGATGAGCACACCAATCATTTGAGGATTGTGTTACAAGTCCTCAAGGACCAACAACTCTTTGCAAAGTTTAGTAAATATGAGTTTTGGCTAAGGTTCGTGGCTTTCCTTGGTCATATTGTCGCCGGTAAAGGTATCGAGGTAGATTCTAAGAAGATGGATGCGGTTAAGAATTGGCCTAAAACTCTATCACCTTCGGATATTCGTAGTTTCTTGGGTTTAGCCAGTTATTATAAGAGATTTGTTGAGGGGTTTTCTTCGATTGCTTCTCCATTAACGGCCTTGACTCAAAAGAAGGTTAAGTTCATATGGTCCGAGGCGTGTGAGAAGAGTTTTCAAGAGTTGAAAGATAGACTTACTACGGCTCCGGTGTTGACTTTGCCAGAAGGGTCCGATGGATTTGTGGTTTATTGTGATGCTTCAAGAATTGGGCTAGGATGTGTCCTTATGCATAACGGAAAAGTAATTTCCTATACTTCAAGGCAACTCAAGATTCATGAAAAGAAACTACCCATGACTTAGAGCTAGCGGCGGTTGTGTTTGCTCTAAAGATATGGAGGCATTATTTGTATGGTGTGCATGTTGATGTCTTTACCGACCATAAGAGTTTGCAATATGTGTTCAAACAGAAAGATCTGAATCTTCACCAAATGCGGTGGCTTGAGTTGTTGAAGGACTACGACATGAGTGTCCTCTATCATTCCAATAAGGTGAATATGGCGGCGGATGCTCTTAGTTGGTTATCAATGGGTAGTGTTGCTCATGTTGAGGGTGATAAGAAGGAATTGGCTCGAGATGTCCATAGATTGGCCCGATTGGGTGTTCGGTTGGTGGATTCCGCCAAAGGTGGTGTTATGGTTCACAATGGTTCAGAATCGTCGTTTGTGCATGATGTGAAGGCTAAGCAAGATCTTGATCTTAATTTGGTTGAATTGAAGGAAGAGGTGCTTAAAACATTCTTTGAGGCTTTCTCCTAGGGTGAGATGGAGTGCTACGATATCAAGGTCGTTTGTGTGTTCCCGATGTAGATGACTTAAGGGGACAAGTTTTGTCGGAAGCCCATGGTTCTCGATATTCCATTCACCCGGGAGACACCAAGATTTACCATGATTTGTGGGAGGTCTATTGCTGGAATGGGATGAAGAAGGATATTGCGGGATTTGTGGCTAGGTGTCCTAATTGTCAACAAGTGAAAGTTGAGCATCAAAAGCAGGGAGGTTTGTCCCAAGATATTAGTATTCCTACTTGGAAGTGGGAAGATTTGAATATGGACTTTATTGTTGGTTTACCACACGCCTGGCGACTACATGATTCGATTTGGGTTATTGTAGATTGAATGACGAAATCAGCCCATTTCATTCCCGTCAAGGTTTCTTATTCGGCGGAGGATTATGCTAAGTTGTACTTGAGAGAAATGGTTAGGTTGCATGGAGTGTCTTTATCCATTATCTCCGATTGTGGTACCTAATTCACTTCTCAATTTTGGAAGTCTTTCCAAAAGGGCCTTGGTACTCAAGTTAAGCTTAGTACGACCTTTCATCCTCAGACTGATGGGCAAACGGAATGAACTATCCAAACTTTGGAAGATATGTTGAGAGCTTGTGTAATTGATTTCAAGGGTAATTGGGATGATCATTTGCCTTTGATTGAATTTGCTTACAATAATAGCTACCATTCTAGTATTGGTATGGCTCCCTTTGAGGATCTCTATGGTAGAAGGTGTAGATCTCCTATAGGTTGGTTTGAAGTTGGTGAAGTTGCTTTGATAGGTCCCGAGTTGGTACATGAGGCTATGGAGAAAGTTTGGCTTATTAGAGAAAGGTTGAAAACGTCTCAAAGTCGACAAAGTCCTATGCCAATGTTAGAAGAAGAGATCTAGAATTTGATGCTGATGATTGGGTGTACTTGAAAATTTCACCCATGAAAGGTGTAATGAGGTTTGGAAAGAAAGGGAAGCTTAGTCCCCGTTATGTGGGCCCATATCAGATTTTGAAGCGTATTGGTAAGGTTGCTTATGAACTTGACTTACCAAATGACTTGGCATCGGTGCATCCGGTTTTCCATATCTCTTTGTTGAAGAAATGTGTTGGCGATCCGACGTCTATAGTGCCATTGGAGAATCTTGGTATAAGGGATAGCCTTTCGTATGAGGAAGTTCCGGTTGAGATTCTAGACCGACAAGTTCAAAAGTTAAGGAATAAAGAAATTGCTTACGTAAAGGTTCTTCGGAGGAATCAATTAGTTGATGGTGCTACTTGGGAGGCCGAGGCCGATATGATGTCCCGTTATCCCCATCTCTTTCACTCTGACCCTATCTAGCTTGAGGTATTTAGTTCCTCATGGTTCATTCTTTGAGTCTCATGTGTGTATTAGTCCTACCATGATTCATCACATATGCATGTTCATGAAAAGTTTATATTTTGAGAAAATGAGCTAGCTTGACTAATTTCTTCATGATTATGTGCATTTGAGTATATGTTGCATATAGACCTTATGAAATGATGTTTTAAACATGCTTTAGCTTGGAGTTGATGTTTCCTCCTCGGATATGTGCATTTATGTGATTGGATGCTTGTTGGGCTGTTAGATCTTGATCTTACCCTCCTTATGATGTCTTGAATCTCATTCGAGGACGAATGTTACCAAGGGGGAGATATTGTAACACCTCAGATTTTGAAAAGAAGAGTTTGCAGGTTCTGGAATTCTGGTGCCAGTACCAGCAGAGCCACCTACGACCCATGGACTGACCTACGGTCCATAGGTAGGGCCCGTGGTTGGCTAGCCCAAGTTCCCTTATTATGTCAAACATCAGTATTTCTTTACGGCTCTCTAGGACGGTCCATCATTCAATGTACGGACCGTAGGTAGGTATCGTAGGTGAGACCCTGACTTAGTGAAATCTTCAGGGTCTGAAGTCAAACCTACGGTGGCCATGTACAGACCGTAGGTTGAACCACGAACCGTACATGGTGACCCGTCGTTGGGGGTCCAAAGTTGGAAAACTCTCTAAATCTATCTACAGTGGAACAGGATGGTCCGTAGGTTGACTTACGGATTGTAGGTCCAACCGTAGATGGGGCCAGACAGTTATTTTTAAAGGGCTTCTTGGTCTTTTCCTTAAATGTTTAGTCCCTAATATAAGTCGGTTTGGCCCTTAACCAAGACCCTATATAAATCTTTTAAGCCTAATTCTACCCATTCCTAATCATTCCCAAAGCCCTCCTCTCCCAAATAATTCTCTCTCTAGAAAAGCTTGAAGAAGAAGAAGGAGTCAAGATAGGGTTTCAAGATCAAGCTTTGAGTTCACCCAATTTCTTAGGGGCTTTTGAACCCAAGGTATGATGATCTTCATCTATGGAGCCCATTCCTCCATAGAGTCCCTAAAGTTCTAAATTTTCAAGTATCAAATTCCCAATTTGAATTAAGGGTTTTCTTCCATGATGTGGGTTCTTTCAATTATGATCAAATTACTTTCAATTATGATTTTTCTAAGTATGAATTGAGTTGAATTACATGTTTTAAGATGAATTCCCATGAACCCATATGAATTCCCCTAATTTCAAGATTTATGCATTGTTGATGGGTTGAATTGTGAAGAAGATGAATTTATTGAAATCTATATGAACCCATGCATGATTTAGGTTTCCTGAAGCTATGATTTCATGATGAATTATGAATGATAAAAAAGATAGGTTTTATGAAAGTATGCATGTTCAATGTTGAAAACTATGATTATTTATGAATTGCTTTGAAATTGAAGCATGAATGATGTTGTTGTTGAGTTGTGAAAGGGTTTCTCACATATTACTCTAAACTATGAATATGAAAGGATTTTCTCACATAATGGAGTCATAACATGTTGAAAGGTCTTTCTCAACTAAAGTTGAATCAAAGGTTTAAAGGAGCTATTCTAATAACGTAAGCTTGGATTGGCAACCCTAGTTGTACGTCTCCATGGTTAATGATGCAAATTATGATTAAACGACTAGTCCTTGGGATTTAAGCTTAGCATCGAGCGGATATCGAGATGGAAGCTCTCCCGTTAGTAGAGGCCGGGGTTCTAGTAACAATCTCCTTATCCCATACCTATGTGCCCCCATAGGATGTCTTAAATAGACCTTATATTAGCTAGTGGATCCACGTAAGCTAGAAGTTATGGGTCCTACCTTGACAAGTAGGATGGCCCTTTCGATGTAGGGAGTATGTCGGATTCCATGTTGATAGCTCACATGGTCTTATATGTCGGTTAAGGCTAACTTCCCATAATAATGAACTAAAGTGATTTCTAAGGTATTTCTCAAGTAAAGTAAGGATGTTTAGCTTGCATTGATCATGCTTTATGACTTATGATTTCTAACCTTTTTTTCTTAGCTTGATCATTGCATGATATGAAAATGTCCCTTTTTGCATGATTAAATGTTTTATGCATGGTTATCATACTTAGTGCATTCCATGTACTAACGCATATTTTTGCCTACATTGTCTCATAATGTAGGGCTTGACGATTCTCCATCTATTCGTGGCTAGAGCTTAGTAGAAGGATTTTGGAAGACTTGGTGAGTCCTCATCCATTCGAGGACCTAGCCTTATTGTTCTTTTATGTTCTTTCATAATGACATTGTATTGGGTTACGTC
Organism: Solanum appendiculatum; assembly: GCA_018342035.1. Lineage (NCBI taxonomy): Eukaryota > Viridiplantae > Streptophyta > Magnoliopsida > Solanales > Solanaceae > Solanum > Solanum appendiculatum. Next base: position 26,220 of record JAGDQO010001748.1, read on the forward strand.
CCAACTTTATTTTCATCCTAATGTTAGATTGGCTTTGAGACACTATATGTAGACTTTTGCTTTTCTTAAAACTCTTTTGATATGAGAATGTCTTTTTAACTCTTTTAATTCTATGATCTTGGATTATGTACGCTAAGTGGCTTGTATGAGGCCTTTCGGGGTCTTGTATGCCATGTCACGTCTAGGGGGTACCTTGGGTCGTGACAAAAACGGAAGGGAGTGGAAAGGAGAAAACAATTATGGAGATGTTCCAAGACAAGTTTTGAAGTGAAGTTCAAGGAGGAGCTTCATAAAATGAGCAGACTTGGTAAGAATATTTGTGCTGATTTATTGCACTATGCATAAGTGCATTGGGTTAGACAGTTAGAGCATTCTTTCAATAGAATTCTAAATGTGATGTAGTTGAAAATAACATGTGTGAAATCTTTAACTCATGAATCTTATCATGTAGACACAAATCTATAGTAACTATGTTGGAGGAAATTAGGAGAAAAATAATGACTATAATTGTGGACATGATTAAGTTTGCCAACACCTGGATATGTGATATTGCACCTATAGCTAGACTTATCTTAGAGGAGAATAAGAACAAGTCAAGGACATGCAAGGTGCTTTGGAATGTTGATGTTGCGTTTTGAGATTGGAGAAGGAGAATATATGCATACAGTCAACCTGACTGATTGAGTATGTAGTTGTAGAACTTGGCAATTGAGAGGCATTCCATGTCAATATGTTATTTCTGCTTTGTACCACATAGAATAGGGACCTGGACCTCTTGTGAAACATTGGTATAGGAAGGATACCTTCTTAAAGGCTTATAGTAATTTCATCCAACCAATTCCAAATATGAAGCTGTGGACTGAAACTAACAATCTAAAGATTGAACCTCCTGAACCTAAACCCAATGCCTGACAGACCTCCAAGAAATAGAAGAAAGGGTAAAGATGAACCAAGAAAGAATTATAAAATAGATTTCTAAATAAGGGGTGAAATAAAATTGTTCTAAGTGTAAACAACAAGGTCACAACCAGAAATATTGTAAGGTAAAACACTTTATTATTTGCTTGTGCCTTTTTTAATTTCTTTTTAAATTTTTAATGAACAGACTTTTGTGTTTAAATATTTAGGTTGGTGGCCAAACTTCACAAACAACTAGCAGAGTTCACAATTTACTGGTCAAAGTTCATAAGGAAGTGGCCATCCTAAACTAAGAAGCTCCCGCCAACCTGAACCAACAAGATTCAACCAACCCACATCAATAACATCAATCAATCATGCTTCTTCAACAACAATTTGTGATGATACAATTAGAGTTATGAGAATGAATGAAACTGCAAAATCAAGCCAACCACCACCATTTGTGGATACGAGTATTCTTGTTACAAGAGGTATAATCAGTCAACTTCCTCCAATGAGAAGAAAAACTACTTGACAAAAAAGAGGAAAGTTGCAACTGGAGAAGATTCTGCAAGAGGGGGACCAAAGCAGCCAACTAATGGTGGATCAAGTAATGTTGGATTTGAAATCTACACAAGTGCAAGTGGAACCCGTATAGTGAATGTATGTTCATTCAAACTTTGTCTCTTAAATAAATGCAAGTTTACATACTAATTTTGTTTTTTTTTTCTTCAAAAATCAGCCAGGGACTTCAACTCAAAGGATTCTACTAACAGGTTCAAATTATGAAAGAAAATATTTTATTTATAAACTCAAAAGTTCTTGAATCTTATTTCAAGTTCTATCTATTCTGTATATTTCTGTATATTGAAAACTATGTAGTAACATCCCTATTTATAGTAGTAAAAACCAAATTAAACTAGGACTAGAAACCACTATAACTACAAATCCTAACTAAATATAAATAAGTAAATACTCATAAATAACAAATTCTAAACAACTTAGGATTCCTACTCCAACTTTGAATTATTATTTCCAACATTCTCCCGTGATTCAAAGTTGTATACTTTTGCCTCTTTCTTCTTGTCATTGTTGTTGTATTAAAAAACACTTTTCTTCAATCTTCAATTTCATTTTTGTTGTATTTGAAAACTTCTCTTCAATCTTCAATTGTTGGAGTACTTCTCTTTCGATTTTCAAATTTTTGGAGTAATTCTCTTCAATTCTCATTTTTTTTTTCTTGGTTGTGTTGAAGCACATTCTCTCCAACTTCCAAGTGTTAGAGCACTTTCTCTCTAACTCACAATATTTTTCTCTAGGTTGTGTTGGAACACTTTTCTCCAACTTCCAAGTGTTGGAACACTTTCTCTCCAACTCACGATATTTTTTCTTGGTTGATATTTTATTTATAAACTCAAAAGTTCTTGAATCTTCAAGTTCTATCTATTATGTATATTTCTGTATGTTTCTGTATATTTCTGTATATTGAAAACTATGTAGTAACATCCCTATTTATAATAGTAAAAATCAAATTAAACTAGGACTAGAAACCACTCTATCTGCAAATCCTAATTAAACATAAATAAGTAAATACCATAAATAACAAATCTTAAACAACTTAGGATTCCTACTACAACTTTGTATTATTATTTCCAACAAATTATAAGGATGCAAGTTCAAGACCTTGGTTTTAAGCCTAGAGGCTTGAGATGAAAAAACAAAGATGTTATCACCACCTCCCAATTGCAGAAAATAACAAACAAAAAGAAGAAGTAGCACTGGCTTAGAATAGGCTTTTTTTTGTTGTGTAATGTGGATTACCACACAATTATTATTTTTAAATTATGATATCTTTATTTTGGTACTAGAAAACACTTTTTGAAGGTTGTGGCCTTGTGATTAAACTGATCTTGGTATGTAGCATAATGCTAACTTTGAGCTCATTATGGAGCTTATCAATATAACTGTCTACGTTTTGAGAAAATTTGGGTGTTACATTGTGATGAATTTGCTAATTGCTTTTGATGTTACATTGTGACGAATATGACTACGTTTTGAGAAAAATTTGGGGCTACATTGTGATGAATTTGTCAATTGCTTTTGGTGTTATATTGTGAGAACGAAGTTGAGACTCGTATATAGCCAAAATAACAACTTTACTGAAACAATAACATAGAATTTCTTTTCATACAAAATGCACATTTACATTGAAAATTAACAACAACAACAATAACATCAAAGTACTACTAGACCTCAAGAACACTAACAATTAGGCTTCAATGTCCATATTTTAAACATCACCAACCCAATAGCAATGACACCAACAATAAATATATATCTTGCTCGATTTATTTTTCATCAAAAGCCTTGACTTTCTTCAACAAATCCCACATCACCCTATTTGCTTGATGAATGTGTCAATCTTCATACCAATAAAAATAATCACATCCACCCATTTTCTATAAAACCAATCAAAAAAAAATTAGAAGTCAACAATTAATCATCTTATATATTAACTTAAAGAAAAAAACAAAGAACTTTACCTTTGAAATTTTACAAGTAAAAAACCTATGTCCTGGATTTAATTGGGTCCAAAAATTCTTTAATAATGCTTTATTACCGCATCTACAATATCGACCTTCATCCAAAAATGCCATTGAAGAATTGGAGAAGCTCGACATGGAAGAGTTGCAGAAAAAGAAATAAAGAAGAAGAGAGAAACATTGTTCTTAATTAGGGTAAAATTAAAGAAGAAAGGATAAAAATAAACGAAGTGGGATTAATGGGGTAATATTACCTTTAAAGGCCTAGTTGGATGCCATATCAGATGAAAAAAGGCATTCTACGCGCCTTGGATGAGTGAAAAACACGCGAGCAGCCAACTGTGCAAAAAATGTCAAAATGACACAGTTAGACCCTACATGGGTGTCTAAAATGAACATCTCCCAGTCGAGGTGTCTAAGTGAAATATCGTATCAACTTTAAGGGATCACCGATAGATTTGACCTTTAAATAAATTTTAAAAATACAAAGTACTCTATGTTAGAGGGAGGGGTAATGAAACGACCCCAAAAATGCCCGAAAATGTGCTTCGGAAACACCTATAATTGTAATTTCCATATATCTCAAAATCCGTGCATGATTTCGGAAATTCGACTTCATATTCTTATTTGTGGGGTCAAATTGAGTGGGAAATGGGTCTAACCCGAATTTTAGAGCAACCGTATCAAAATTCAAAAATCGCAAAAATTGCGATTTGGAGGGTCAACTTTAAAGGGGCATATCTCTTAGCACACAAGGAACTGGAAGGGCTGCAAACTATTAAATTAAAGCTCTTTGAGTTAGCTTTCCAACGCACTTGGTTTCACCTCATTCCGAGTTAGGATGAGGGAGTTATGACCATTTTCGTAAAACCTGTCTGTGCAGATTTGCAATTTCCAGTAAGCTATTTTTTTAGGCGGGTTGGAGACGTTTTTTTTTTATAAAAAGGGGATATGTTCCATACTTAGTCATTTTTCTTAACTCCAAAAGCACTCTCTAAGCCCTCTCCAAAAATTACACCAAGATCTTCAACCAAATTCAAACATCTCAAGCTCTAATTCCGGATTCAAGACTCAAACTCAAGCTTCGATTCTCCATTCCAATCTTCATCAAGGATTCTCCAAAGTTGAGGTATGTGGGTTTGATTGTGGAAACCTTCCTTTCCACAAGTCCAACCATTTATCCTCTATTTCTACTTCAAGTTTATGGGTCCTTATGATTATTTATGAACTCTTGAATTATGGAATTACTACTACACACCCTATTATGGTCCATTTTGCATATTATCATGAAATGGAATTATTATGTGATGTTTATGGTTTACATGCTTCCATGATCAAATTATGAAGGTTGATATATATATGTATGTTGTTGGTGGGCTGATTTATATGGATTTTGGAATTGGTTGGACTTAGTATTCTTGAAATACATGATTTCATTTACATGAACAATTGCCCACCTTGTGTTTGATAAAATGCCCATTTATAGAATTCTTAGGAAAGGGAAGGTCCAAGGTACGTCCTATGAGTCGGATGGTTATGTAATTACTGAAATGATGATGAAATGGACACATGTATATGATTTTCTCTATATAAGTGTTGTGAGTCGACCAAGCCTAGTACGGGGGGTAGTAGGCCCGTATAACCGTATCGAGGGGTTGGTACCTTGGTTGCCTAGTACGGGGGGTAGTAGGCCCGTATAACCGTATCGAGGGGTTGGTACCTTGGTTGCCTAGTACGGGGGGTAGTAGGCCCGTATAACCATATCGAGGGGTTTGTACCTTGGTCCCTAGCTCGGGGGGTGGTAGGCCCGTGTAACCATATTGAGGGGTTTGTACCTCTTTCGCCTCTCCAAGGGGGTGGTAGGCCTTGGAAATACTATATTGATGGTCACTCGCCACACATGTACTACGTCCCACTAAATATGATTTTTATGTAAGCATCATTATACATATCATTTCATTAATATGCTATCTATTGGGTATGATTACGCATTTTTCCTATGATGTCCATCTAATGTAGCATTGCATTGCATCCCATATACTTAGTACATTCAAATGTACTAACGCATACTCTATGCCTACATGATGTCACCATGTAGGGACCGGAGCACCGCTTGACCATCCTCCTCCGCGTGGCTAGTACGATTTTCTATAGTGGTTATTGGTGAGTCCTCCATTTCGGGGACGTTGCTCATGATCTTTTGCTATGTATAAAACTTTTCCTTTCTAGTTATGTTTTGACTATGAGGGTGAGCCCGGTAGTTTGTCTTGGCCCCCGCTAAGTACTCATGTTTAGAGGTGGTGTTGGACAAGTTGTGTTTTATGCTTGAGCTTGACTCATCTATGGTATTTATGTATCATTTCTTTTTTTTCTTCTTGCTCCCTTAGTCCCGATTTCCCCTTGACTATGCTTATCGCTTATGGTCATTTAATTGCTTCCGCGACCAAGGATGTGTAATGATACGCTATGAGGCTTGTTTGGGGTTCCTTCGGGTTCCCCATTCGCCGGTCACATCTAGGCCCTAGGCTTGGGTCGTGACAAACTTGGTATCAGAGCACTAGGTTGAATGATCCTCGGAGTCCAACACACCGCGTTGATTAGAGTCCGATTCATGGTTGTGTTGTGCACCACAAACTATGAGTAGGAGGCTATGAGACGTTTTAGGAAATGTTTCCCTTCTCCATGTTCTAAGTCGTGCTGTAGAGTTGAATTAAGTTCTTCCCTAACGGTTGTTCTTGGGATGGATTGTTTGACATGCATACTATGCTTCTATTGATTGTTAGAACCCGTAGGGTCAAGTTCCCAATTCCCAACGTTGAAACCCATTCTTGAGTGGGAAAGCCAAAATGTGGGTAGATCAAGGGTAGATTCATCTTCTTGCATTAAAGCCCGTAAGTTGATCTTAAGGGTTGTCTCTATCACCTTGTGAGCGGTTAGGGATTGTTGGGATCCAACCCTTCTTTATAGAGTCGGTTCCGGGTCGTAAATGAATTCCTTGACTGTTCTTCTAATGACTCTTCCCGGTGTTCCTCCGAAAGGGAAATAGATTTTTGGCATAGCCCTCCTCCCCGATACTCAACCCATTTCTATTCCCCCTTACCGTATGGCCCCGACGGAGTTAAAGGAGTTGAAAGAACAATTGAGGGACTTGTTAGAGAAGGGTTTTATTAGACCTAGCCAATCACCATGGGGTGCACCGGTGTTGTTTGTGAAGAAGAAAGATGGGTCCTTTAGGATGTGTATTGATTATCGGCAACTCAATAGGGTCACCGTCAAGAATAAATATCCTCTTCCTAGGATTGATGACTTGTTCGACCAATTGCAAGGGGCTAGCCATTTCTCTAAGATTGATCTTCGGTCCGGGTATCATCAAGTGAAGGTGAGGGAGGGTGACATTCCCAAGACAGCCTTTCGGACTAGGTATGGACATTATGAATTTGTGGTCATGTCCTTTGGGTTGACCAATGCACCGGCTACCTTCATGAACCTAATGAATAGGGTCTTTAAACCCTACCTTGATTCCTTTGTTGTGGTTTTCATTGATGATATTTTAATCTATTCGCATAGTGAGGAAGAACATATGGGTCACTTGAGGGTTGTGTTGCAAAGATTAAGAGAGGAGAAGTTGTATGCCAAGAATGAAAAGTGTGAATTTTGGTTGAGGGAGGTTGCCTTCCTAGGTCATGTGGTGTCGGGGGATGGTATTAAGGTAGACCCTAAGAAGACCGATGTGATTAGAAATTTGCCTAGGCCATTGACCCCGTCGGATATTAGGAGCTTCTTGGGCTTAGCGGGTTACTACCGGAGAGTTGTGAATGGGTTTTCTTCTATTGCTTCTCCCATGACTAAGTTCACACAAAAAGAAGGCTAAGTTTGAGTGGACGACGAGTGCGAAAGGGAGTTTTCAAACCTTGAAAGAAAAATCTGTGTCCGCTCCTATATTGTCACTACCGGAGGGCTTGAGGTTTATTTGTTGTATTGTGATGCTTCTAGAGTTGCTATGGTTGTGTCCTATGCAAAATGGTAAGGTGATAGCCTATTGCTTCTAGACAACTCAAAGGTGTATGAAGAAGAAACTATCCTACGCATGATCTTGAATTAGCCGCGGGTGGTGTTTGCTTTAAAAGATTGGCGTCATATTTGTATGGGTACATGTCGTTGTTCAGCCGATTCATAAGAGCCTCCATATGTCTTCACCCAAAAAGATCTCAA
>JAGDQO010001749.1:0-26320 GCA_018342035.1 Solanum appendiculatum
AGTGATGGTTTCACTTGCATAATTCTCATACCTAAGGTTTTAAATTGATATTAATTGTGCATAAATTAAATCATGCATCAATTTGCTGGAATTAATTGATTCACTGGCTAATTCTTACTATTAATTAATATAATTTTTTAAGCATGTCAAATTTCTTTTAATTAAATAAATTTAAAGAATCATGTAATAATTCACAATGAGATTTTTAATTACTTTGACTCTTGTGAAAAGGAGGGGGTATATATTTATAAAGTTATTCTAGATGTTGTCCAATTTGCTTTGCGATTGGTAAAACAGAAAGGTATCAACAAAAACTATAACGTTGAGTCAATCTTATTTGTGCATGGAATGTTTTCCCTTTTTATATTGGAATAAATTTTTGCCTTCACTTGGATAACAATATAGGCCAGGTTCAATATTATAACCTCAAGAAGTATATTCTAAGCCTATATGTACCAAGGAATATTTCTTTTCCAGAGTTCAAAAAGACAATAACAATAACATATTCAGTATAATTCTACAAAGTTAGGTTTGAAGAGGATAGAATGCACTCAGATTTTTATCACTAACAGTATTTCCGATAGACCCTCAGCTCAGGAAAAAAAATAGTCCAAAATAATATAGAGCAAAAAGTAATTGAAATGGCATTGAAGAGGAATTTGCACATGAACTATAAAGGTCATTTAATATATTACGAGAGCAAGCAAAGGTCATGAGTTCTAATCTCACCATCATTTATTATTTATAAAAACGAAAACTTTCATGCTTGGCTGGCCAAGAAAGAGAGTATGGATACTCATTTTGGGTGTCATGTTGCAAATATAAAATAAATAATAAATGTATACTCATCTTCACAAGCGGACATAAAAGCTCGATATGAGTTCAGCTGAACTCAATTATTTTTTAAAAAACATGTATTTTTACTAACAAATTCATTAAATGCTCTTACATATCTATTAAATCACCAAAAATGTTTTTACGTTTTCGCGAAGATTAAATAGAATAACTTTGATTCAAACTTTAAAAAATATAACAAACAAAATTATTAAGTAAATATAATGCATCAAATGCATGTATTGAATCTGGCTGTAAAGACGAGTAATATTAAAGTTTGAGAATAAAATAAAGATGGAATTCCTTCTCAAGATCCTTGTCCTTTTATATATACCATATTGTATATTTTCCCTTTTTTGTCCTATGATATTTGGATAATGAATTTAATTGTTAATACATATATTTAAGTTTTTTTTCTAATTAATCTAATTACTGAGACTTTCACCTCCTGTGATGATTGGGGGTTTGGCATTATCCTTGAGAGGTGGCAAATGAATGATTTGAGCTAAAGTTGGAAGCGTTGAGATGAACTGAATTAATAAACGGATCAATGTTGAGTCATGTTTAAAGTTTACTTAGGCTAAGATGGTTTAGATCAAAAAATTTCTTTCTTTTTTGGAGGTATCTATTAACATTTTCAGATAAATATTCATAGATATTATAAAAGATTTATAACTTTTATACAAACTAATCCTATGTATCAAGATAATTAAGCATAATTATCTAAATTGAAGAAGGAAAGTTTGGAGGCTTAAGTTTGTGCTATTTACCTCATAATTTCATCAATTACTACGGACTCTCTTTATTTTATTTTCATAATAATTTATTTTCCTATGTCTATGATGTTAATGCACTCGATTTGGTTCCAGACGTTACTCAATACAAAAATAAAAAAAAACAATTAATAACATCATTTTTTAATTTAAAATAGTTACCCATATCTGAAAATTGAAAAAGAAAAGTAAAACGTGGAAAATATAAACAAAAAAGCTTCCACTATAATTAAGACCATAGCAGCACCTGGTTGCCGTGCATGAGGCTACTCCTCCCTAAAGTAGAGGTTTATCCTAAATAGCGGTGTCAATAGTACGGTTCAATCGGTTTTTTTAAAAAAATTGTACCATTCCAATTTTTCGGGTATTTTATAATACATAACCAAAATTAGATTTTTTAAACCATCCCAATCATATCGATTTCTCTTCGATATCGGTATAGTTTGGTTAATTTTCGATTTTTTTTCTTTTAAAATATAACCTCAAAATATATTACAATTAAAAATTTTCTTTTGCAAATATATTCTTGAAGAAACACTTTAATTCTTCACCAAGAAGATAAGAATTTAAAACCTTGTAACAATATTGTTTGATCTTAAACATTTAATAGGAGTGTTTGCATAGGTTTCGTTGTATTGTTTGATAGAGTATCTATTACTGTTTCTTTTAATTTTAAACCTAATTAAGTAAAGACTAATTAAAGAGCAAAGAGCCAAAGTCATCTAGTCACCAAAGGCCTAAAACCTAAGTTATATTTATATTTGAAAAATGTTATAAAATATATTTATATATTAAATTTAACATATTGTTAATATATAAAATATATTTACATACATATAAGGTTATTCGGTTCGGTTCGAGAATTTTTTGGTTTTTTTCATAAATTAAAAACACCATCCCAATTGTTCAGGACAATTATACACTCAAATAAAAGTCCAACGTTTTATTGAAAAAATAACATAAATCGGTTCGGTTCGGTTCGGTTAGGTTCGGTCGATTTTTCATATTATTTTGACACCCTTGGTCCTAGGTATGGAAACATCCTTAATAAGAGATGCTCCCCCCACTCCCCACCTAAATGAGGCTCTACATAATGAGAATCTGAATTTGTCAGGATCCAATTGAAAAAATTATATTTAAGTACTACGTCGTTTTTATCCAAACAGATAAAAGGAAAAATTAAACTAAGTGTCAAACCATCAAACTAATCTAGGGTTGTCAAAAATGAGCCCAACTCTAGGTAACCCGCCCAATCCGTCCAGAATTTTAAGGGTTGGGCTCAAGATAATTTGAATTGGGTTCAATCTCAACCCATTCAAGCCTTAATCCATTTTAAGAGAATCCTCAATTGAGCCCAATTTAATCTCCAATTTCAACCCGTTTTAAGACTCTTTATTTGCTTTGATGTAATGTATGTTCATATATTGAAGGTATGAATTACTATCTATTTTATATCTTTAAGGATTTATCTATCAATTTGTAACTTCTTTTTAAAAAATTTCTTGAGTTTGAATTCAAATTGTGGTTATAAAACTTAAATAACAATATATTAAAATTATTGAGATTAAGTGGGTAAGTGGGTCAAATTGGGCAGGTCAAGACCCAACCCGTTTTAAGCCCAACCCATTTGAGCCCAAAGTAAACTTAGGCGGGTCAAGATCCAACCCAATTTCTATTTCAACCCGTTTTAGTATTTTCAATTTCAACCCAATCCGCCCATTTGACACCCCTTAACTAATCCATCAAATTTAGCACAATTATATCCAAATCAGTTCAATAGGTATGAGTTTTTTAGTTTTTTTTTCTGATTTTTTGGATATCTTTTATTGTGCATTTTTGTTCTTACTATGAGTGATAGAATGTATGCGATCACTAACAATCAATGGACAACAGAATAACAGTGAGGAAGATAAATAACAAAAAAAATCGAACACTGTTTTTTACGTGAAACCCCCTTGCTCAAGGGAGGAGAAAATCATGATCTGTTCTTACAGGATTTTCAATTAAACTCTATTCTACTCAAAATAGAGCTCAGATTCATAGTACAGAATCCAGTAATCTTGGAATTATCCTATTAATCCCTTCCCCTTGCTGTAACAACGTAACTCTGTTACCAAACAAGAACTAAGCAACACGTTGCTCACTACATTAGCTAACTCTAGCCAATATAGACTTCACGATTCAAAAATAGCTAAACTTTGGAAAAACAAAACAAAGAATGAGAATTGATCTACTCCCTTTATAGCTTAGGAATAGATCTCACGAGATTAAACACTGAAATATAACCTAGCAATAGCTAAGAACAATGATAACTCTATCAGGTCCTCTGTTGTTCTTGAGAAATATTTCTTTGAAACAGAGGCTTTTGCTTTCTGAAGTTCTGATTTTGTAAAAACTTGTTTGTGTCAATGTGGAGTAGACGTTTTATGGATGGACACAAACTCTTGGCTGAGAGTCTTGCACTGCAAAGGACACGCACCAACCACAGCAGGTGTCGCAGAGTTGCAGCTTTAGCCTGCTATCTTTTTCATTGTACGGACACTTTCAGTCTCTCCTTGAATCTGGTCCCTCACTAGATTCCGAAATCATCAAAATTTCAAAGACAACTAGAAATAACAATGAGTATAGCTTGAATTTGTACGGCTTGGAAAGTTCAAAGTACAAAAAATATGGTGGATATAATTGTGAAGAGATATCTATGACTTCAAGTCTTGTGCCTGATGATCTACTAGTGAAAGTTATCTCGATTGCGAGTGTAATCCCTAGTTAAAGCAATGTTGAAATTAAAGTAGTTGAATTTATTTCAAGAGACGAATGCACTGATGAATGCTTATTATTCCAATTCTAAAAAGGTAAAAAAGGCTCAGATGATACAATGTTTTCTAATTAAGTGTTAGAAGTTGGATGAGGATGCTATGAAACTAACTATATATTATAGTATCCTTTCTTCACTCGTTTTTATTAACGTTGAATCTTCATAACATTAAACATATGAAAACTAATGTTGAATCTTCATAACATATATGGAAATACTAACGCTTCAACCATTGTGTTCATCATCTCTAGCTAGTACTCTTGCACTTCTACTTATTTGTGTAATTTTCAAAGTGAACCCGGGAGTTCCCCCAAACACTTCAGCAAGGCTTCTAACATCAAAGTAAGCCCTCATGAAGCGGTCAAGGGAACTCTAGGGAACACTTTGATAGATTATACGTGAGACATTGAGTTCATCATCTACAACAAATACTCTTACACTTCTATTCGTTTGTGTAAATTTCAAAGTTAGCCCGAGAGTTCCCGTACACACATCAAGTTGATGATTTTAGTGATGGAAAAAATTAACGGATAATGGATATTATTATTTTACACTTTTAAATAGAAGAAATGATAGAGATGATGATAAAGATTCTAGCGGAATGATTATATGCTTCCTCACAAAGGAAATAATGTAGATGATGAGGAAGATGATGGTGATCCAGATTATGTGCCTCCTAACAAAAATAATGATGAAAACAATGCGGTTGATAACGACAACAATAACGGTGATGACAATGATAATAACAATGATAGAGATCTAAGAGATGATTATGAGCATTATTATCATTATCATCATCTCGATAATCTTCATCATCGTTATCATCATCTTTATCATCATCGTTATCATATTCGCCATCATCCTCATCATTTCCTTTATTCTTTTTGTTAGGACACATAATCAGAGTCACCAACTTCGTCATTAACTTCTTCATCCTCTTCATTATTATCATCATAGTATTTCTAAATAGCATAACAAGTTTAATATAGCAATAAATCTATGTAATATATATATAAATTTTTTGTCTATGTTCTCATTATTTCCATGTGGTCCTGATGTGGCCTACCAACCACTAGCCATAAATTTTCTTGCCTTATTAGTAGTCTCATTTAAAGTTATTTACATTATTTTAACAAAGTAATCTTAGTTAGTTATCAAAGTAATAAATATAAATCTGGTCAAATCATAATAAATCAAATCATAAAAATCATTATTTGACTAAGAGTTATGGTGTGTAGAATATGCTTCTCATAAACTAATTTATTTTTTCTATTAAAAAAAAAGGTGTGGGGCGAGATCTCATTATGTAATTCAATCCTTTAAATTTTACAATAAATTTCATTTAGACACTTAAATTATAATTTATTATAATTGAGCACGTAAATACATAATAAAATATTTATATTAGACACTTATGACTCAATTTTGTAAGATCTTTTGAGCATGTTCTCAAACACCCAATATGTAAACTAGTTAGAGGTGTCAAAACGAGCCTAAAATGATATTATTATTATTTTTTCACCTAGTGTATGTTATCTGCTTTAGGCCTGTTTCCGCACCACATAAAAAGAGATAGAGTACTAAGTAATTAAGTGATATAAATTGAAATATGTGAAATCAATAAAATTGACCGATAGCAAAATATAGAAGAGACAAAAGTACTAAAGTACACCATAAGATATAAATCATTAAAAAATAAGGCTTTTTTTTTTAAGTGTATATGATTCTTAATTCAATTTGCAAGATAAGTTCTCATGATTGGAATTTTTTTAATGGTAATACTGCAAAACAAAGAATTAAATTTTTATTAGGAATAGATAGCAATTCTAAATCTAGTTGAAATTTTAATACAAGCTCAAGTAAGAATCATTAAAACAAAATTGAAGAAAATTAATTATATTAGGTAGATGACTAAGCTTATTCAGTAGTTATCTGAAATTTAATATTCTTTCAATTTTAATTTGTTTATCTTATTTTGTTTAACACAAAGTTTAGCAAAATAAATGAACTATATTAGCCAATTGTGTAATTAACCAGTGTTGTGCAAAAAAAAATTTTAAATTCTTATAATCTACATTTTTCCTTTATTTTTTTCCTATTGAAGGTGCAACGACCTTTGCAATTCTAGATCTTATAGATTTTGAGCTATAATTTTTTTTTCTAGATTAGAAATAGAGTAAATGACCATAGTTCTGAATAATAATAGTTAATTTTATAGAGATAATTATCTTTGTATAAAATTAATTTGGCTAATGATATAGATACAACTGATTCATGACAAGTATAATGATTATTTATACAAGAAACATGATGATTTTAGTGATGAGAAAGATTAATAGATATTATTTGTTTACACTTCCAAGTAGAAGAAATGATAAAGATGAAGATAAGGGTTCTAGGGGTATGATTATATGCCTCCTCACAAAGGAAATAATGAAGATAATGACGAAGACGATGACGATGACAGAGATCCAGATTTTGTGCCTCCTAAAAAAATATTGATAAATACAATATGGATGATAACGATGACAATGGTGATGATGACGATGATAATAACAATGATGGAGATTTAGGAGATGTTTATATGCTTCATCATCATAATCATCATCTCTAGAATCTCCATCATCGTTATATCACCATCACCATCATTATCATCATCGACATCATCCTTATCATCTCTATTATTATCTTTGTTAGGACACATAATCAGAATCACCAACACCGTCATTATCTTCCTCACCATCTCCATTATTTTCTTTCTTAGAAGGTATATAATCATTTTGCTGGAATCTCGATCAATATCTCCACTATTTCTTCTGTTAGGAGGCATGACATCATTTTCATAATATTCATTGTGATATTTTTAATTAAAATAAAATTTTTAATGAAACAAGTTAAATTCTAGCAATAAACCTATCTAATATATATATAAATTTGTTGTACCACTTGCCATAAATTTTCTTGCCATATTATTTGTGTCATTTTAAATTATTTACCTTATATTAATTAAGTAGTCATTGTTATTTACCAAAGTGATAAATATAAATCTGGTCAAATCATAAGAAATAAAATTATAAAAGTCATTATTTGACGAATAGTGATAAAGTGATAAATATGAATCTGGTCAAATCATAAAAATTATTATTTGACGAATAGTTATAAATATGAATCTGGTCAAATCATAATAAATCAAACCATTAAAATCATTATTTGACGAATAGTTATGATGTTTTAGGATATGCTTCCTTTCACTCAAAAAGGGCTAGTAAAAAAAGAATGTCACATAAATAAAATAGATCTAGTATATCATGATTTGAAAAAAAACAAAACAAAAATTTTAATCTTTAGCACCTTGAATATGATTAGTCTAGACATATTTTTGTTGGCAAAATAGCTATAATATACACAATTAAGTTGAATTAAGATAATATTTTGGTTGAATACATTAACGATTCTTTTAACTCGAATAAAATTTATTTAAACACTTGAATTATGACTTATTTCTATTGAGAATCTGAACACAAGATAAAATATTTATACTTGACACTAATTATGTATTAGCCCTAGTAAAATGTTAAATCACATGCATGTTTTAATTGATATTGACATTTATAGTTAAAGTAGATATATTTTATATAATTAACTTATTTTACGTAATAGGTGCTTCTGAAAATTTTTAGTCGAAAGCGTTTGATCAGAACACTTTAAAATGTGTTAGATGCTTAATTGAACCACGCCATAAGAATTATGTCAAAGTTTTTGTTAGAGTGCTCCGAAAAATGATTAAAGACGAAAAAACTCAAATAATTTTTATTGACTATTCATATATCACTGCATTATATTACAAAAATAGTATATAATATTATTCAATAGTCCTGAAAACACTACATAATACATATTTAATAGTCCAGAAACAAAAAAAAACATGAAAAAAATATTAATCTAGAAAAGCATAGCAAACAAATACTACATACTGTTCTCGAGGGTTACTTAAGCCACTTTAGTGCAAATCAAAAGGATTGAAGCTATTGGATGTTACTCAGTCCTATTATAACTTAACAATCAGAAAGCTTTACCTCGAACTTCAGCCCCTTCGAGTTGCACACAGAGTAACAACCTCTAACACCTCAAATCTGTAAGGGTCGGTGCAGTGGATTAATAAACAAAGACTCTAGTAAAACGATATACTAATTAATGGGAAGTCACTCTAATTAAATACTAGCCACTTTGGTCTCTTTGTTTGGCTATTATTTAAATACTCCCACCATTCACTTTTACTTATCGTTTTTTTCTGAACTAGATTTTCATTTTTACTTGTCACTTTTGACATATCAAGAAAAGATAATTATATTTTTCCATGTTTACCCTCAGCATTAAATACTCTTTCTTCTAGTCATTTTCAAGACTTAATATTAAACATCATTTGATAGGGATAGTTTTGGTAAAATATCTATATCAATAATTATTTTCTTAATGTGCGTGCCAAGTCAAAATGTGGCAAGTAAAAGTGAACGGAGGGAGTAGTAATTTTAAACTTTATATAAGGTAATAATACTACTATTTGGTAATCAATAGCTCAAATTAAATTCCAATAATGGCTTCATCATCACTTATTTCTTTGATTTCCAAGAAGATTATCAAACCCTCTAATCTCACTTTCCCTCTTCTAAGATCTCATAAACTTTCCTTCGTTAGATCAACTACTTCATATGAATATTCCTATTGCATTTTTTTTACCCAAAAAAAAACAATGACAAGTCCTATGATCATTCCAACGTGTCACAACTTCTTGAGAAATCTATTTCTAAAACATTGTCATCCTATTATCTATACGTTGGTGGGATGAATGATGATGAATGATGATTCCTCTATTGATTACGAGAAATATACACATTTAACAAAGAAAGCTAAAGCCTTTATCGACATTAGTTAATTTCCATTGGATCCAATGTCCCTATGAACTTTAGGGACATTTACAAAGAGTGTTAATTGCCTCTAAAATAAATATGTAGTGGCAACTAAGTTAATGCCATTAATTAATTACTGCTAAATATCATTTTTGGTGTAGTTAATTTTCGATCATGTAGTTTCACCAACTTAAATTAATACACCTGCACTTCTACTTATTTGTGTAAATTTCAAAGTGAACCTGGGAGTCCCCCAAAACTTCAATAGAGCTTCAAACAAGGACGTAATTAATCTCAGCTCATGAAATGGTCAAGGATACTCTCGAAACACCTTGATAGATGTGGACATGAATCATTGCATCCATCATCTATGCAATCATCTCCCATTAGTACTCCTGCATATTTACTTATTTGTGTATATTTCAAATTGAGCCCGGGAATTCCCCAAATACATCAACAGGACATCAAAAAATGAAGTAATGAATGTGGTCAAAGGAAACTCTCGGGATCACCTTGATAGATGTAGACATGAATCATTGCATTCATCATTCCCACTTTCCAGCTTTTACTCTTACATTTCTACTTGTTTGTGTAAATTTCAAAGTGAACCAGGGAGTTTCCCAAACACTTTAGCAGGGCATTAAAAATAAAGTAATTAATCCCTCATGAAGTGGCCAAGGGAACTTTTGGGATCACCTTGATAGTTCTAGACATGAATCATTGCATTCCTCATTCTCACTTTCCAGCTTGTACTCTTACACTTCTACTTGTTTGTGTAAATTTCAAAGTGAACTCAGGATTTCCCCCAAACACTTCGGCAGGGCACTAAAAATGAAGTAATTAATCCATCATGAAGTGGTCAAGGGAACTCTTGGGATCACCTTGATAGTTGTAGACATGAACCATTGCAATCATCATTTCCACATTCCATCTTGTACTCTTGCACTTCTATTTATTTGTGTAGATTTCAAAATGAACCAGGAGTTCCCTCAAACACTTCAATAGGGCATTAAAAATGAAGTAATTAAACCCCTATGAAGTGATCAAGGGAACTCTTAAGATACCTTAATAGATGTAGACATGAATCATTGCATTTTTCATTTCTAGCTTGTACTCTTGAACTTCTACTTGTTTGTGTAAATCTCAAAGTAAATCCGGGAGTTCCCCCAAACACTTCAGCAAGACATTAAAAATGAAATAATTAATCCCTCATGAAGTGGTCCAGGGAACTCTTGGGATCACCTTGATAGTTGTAGACATGAATCATTGCATTCATCATTTCCACTTTCCGGCTTGTACTTTATCACCTCTACTTATTTGTGTATATTTCAAAGTGAACCCAGGAGTTCCCTCAAACACTTCAGTAGGGCATTAAAAATGAAGTAATTAAACCCTTGTGAAGTGGTCAAGGAAACTCTCAAGAACACCTTAATAGATGTAGGCATGAATCATTGCATTCATCATTTCTAGCTTGTTCTCTTGCACTTCTACTTGTTTGTGTAAATCTCAAAGTAAACCCGGGAGTTCCACCAAACACTTCAGCAGGGCACTAAAAATGAAGTTATTAAACCCTCATGAAGTGGTCAAGGAAACTCTTAGGATCACCTTGATAGATGTGGACATGAATCATTCAATTCATCATTTCTAGCTTGAATATTGCACTTCTATATGTTTGTGTAAATTTCTAAGTGAACCTAGGAGTTCCCCCAAACACTTCAGCAGGGCATTAAAAATGAAGTAATTAAGCCCTCATGAAGTGGTCAAGGGAACTCTCAGGAACACCTTGATAGATGTAGCCATGAATCATTGCATTTATCATTTCATGTTAGTACTTATGCACTTTTACTTGTTTATGTAAACTTCGAATTGAGCCTGGGAATTCCCTGAAACACTTCAACAGGACATTAAAAAGAACAAATTAATCCCTCATTAAGTGGTCAAGGGAACTCTCGGGAACACCTTTGTAGATATAGCATGATTCATGACATTTATCATTTCCCGCTAGTACCCATGCACTTTTACTGTTAGTGTAAACTTCAAAGTGAATCTGGGAGTTCCCCCAAACACTTCAACAGGACATCAAAAACGAAGAAAACAATCCCTCATGATGAAATGGTCAAGGGAACCCTCGAGAACACCTTGATTGATGTAGCATGAATCATTACATTTATCATTTACCACTAGTACTCTTGCACTTTTTCTTGTTTGTGTAAACTTCAGAGTGAACTCGGAAGTTTCCGAACACTCCAACAGGACATAAAAAATGAAGTAATTATTCCTTCCTGATCAAGGGAACGTACTCTCACCTTTGCATTCAGCATTTCCAGCTTGCACTCTTGCACTTCTAGTTGTTTGTGTAAAGTTCTAAGTCTATATGTACCAAGGAATATTTCTTTTCCAGAGTTCAAAAAGACGACAACAATAACATATTTAGTATAATTCTACAAAGTTAGGTTTAAAGAGGATAGAATGCACTCAAATTTTTATCACTAACAGTATTTCCGATAGACCCTCAGCTCAGGAAAAAAAATAGTCCAAAATAATATAGAGAAAAAAATAAGTGAAATGGCATTGAAGTGGAATTTGCACATGAACTATAAAGGTCATTTAATATATTACGAGAGCAAGCAAAGGTCATGAGTTCTAATCTCACCATCATTTATTATTTATAAAAACGAAAATTTTCATGCTTGGCTGGCCAAGAAAGAGAGTATGGATACTCATTTTGGGGGTCATGTTGCAAATATAAAATAAATAATAAATGTATACTCATCTTCACAAGCGGACATAGAAGCTTGATATGAGTTCAGCTGAACTCAATTTTTTTTTTTAAAACGGTGCAAATTTTAAAAAATATATCAAACAAAATTATTAAGTAATATAATGCATCAAATGCATGTATTGAATCTGGCTGTAAAGACGGGTAATATTAAAGTTTGAGAATAAAATAAAGATGGAATTCGTTCTCAAGATCCTTTTCCTTTTATATATACCATATTGTATATTTTCCCCTTTTTCCCTGTGATATTTGGATAATGAATTTAATTGTTAATGCATATATTTAAGTTTTTTTCTAATTAATCTAATTACTGAGACTTTCACCCAGAGGCGGAGCCAGGATTAAGAGTTTGGGGGTTCTAAACCGTCAATCAATTTTGTTAGGGGTTCACAAGTTAACATACATATATATTTATTTAATTTTCTAGTACAAATACAGGGTCTACGGAAAAGCTACTGGGTTCGTCCGAACCCATGAACCCCCACCTAGCTCCGCCTCTGCTTTCACCTCCTGTGATGAGAGGTGTCCAATGAATGATTTGAGCTAAAGTTGGAAGCGTTGAGACAAACTGAATTAATAAATTGAGTCATGTTAAAAGTTTACTTAGGCTAAGATGGTTTAGATCAAAATGAGCGGATCGAATCGAAATATTAATGGGTCATAACCTAGCTCACCAAACTTTTTTCTTTCTTTTTTGGAGGTATCTATTAACATTTTCAACCAAATATTTCCAGATATTATAAAAGATTTATAACTTTTATACAAACTAATCTATGTATCAAGATAATTAAGCATAATTATCTAAATTGAAGAAGGAAAGTTTGAGAAGAATGTTTCTGTTTGTTTACGTGGCAAAGTATTAACAAATAAAAAACTTTGGAGGCTTAAGTTTGTGCTATTTACCTCATAATTTCATGAATTACAACGGACTCTCTTTATTTTATTTTCATAATAATTTATTTTCCTATGTCTATGATGTTAATGCACTCGATTTGGTTCCAGACGTAACTCAATACAAAAATAAAAAAAACAATTAATAACATCATTTTTTAATTAAAAATAGTTACCCATATCTGGAAATTGAAAAAGAAAAGTAAAACTTGGAAAATATAAACAAAAAAGCTTACACATGATATGAGTGCAGTGGATGGGGCTACTCCTCCCTTACGTAGAGGTTTGTCCTAGGTATGAAAACATTCTTAGTAGGAAATGCTCCCCCACCCCCCACCCAAATGGAGCTCTACATAACGAGAATCTGAATTTGTCAGGCTTCAATTGAAAAAATTATATTTCAAATACTACGTCATTTTTATCCAAACAGATAAAAGGAAAAATTAAACAAAGTGTCAACCCATCAAACTAATCCATCAAATTTAGCACAATTATATGCAAATCAGTTCAATAGGTATAAGTTTTTTTGTTTTTTTTTCTGATTTTTTTGATATCTTTTATTGTGCATTTTTGTTCTTTCTATGAGTGATAAAATGTATGTGATCACTAACAATCAATGGACGACAAAATAACAGTGAGGAAGATAAATAAACAAAAAAAAAATCAGACACAGATTTTTACATGGAAACCAGCAAGGGAAGAGAAAATCACGACATATTCTTACAGGATTTCAACTAAACTCCATTCCACTCAAAATAGAGCTCAGATTCATATTACAAACTCCCTAGGAATTATCCTACTAATCCCTTCCTCCTTGCGGTAACAACTCTGTTACCAAACAAGAACTAAGCAGCTCACTACACTAGCTAACTCTAGCCAATATAGACTTCACGATTCCAACATAGCTAAACTTTGGAAAAACAAAACAAAGAATGAAAACTGATCTACTTCCTTTATAGCTTAGGAATAGATCTCACAAGATTAAGCGCTGAAATATAACCCTAGCAATAACTAAGAACAATGATAACTCTATGAGGTCCTCCGTTGTTCTTGAGAAATATTTCTTTGAAAGAGAACTTTTGCTTTCTTAAGATCTAATTTTGTAAAAACTTGTTTGTGTCAATGTGGGGTAGACGTTTTATGGATGGACTCAAACTCTTGGCTGAGAGTCTGGCACAAGGACGCGCACCAACTACAGCAGAGTTGCAGCTTTAGCCAGCTGTCTTTTTTATTGTACAGATACTTTCAGTCTCTCCTTGGATCTAGTCCCTCACTAGATCCCGCAGTTTGTTAAATCATCAAAATTTAAGAGAGCTAGAAATAACAAGGAGTATAGCTCGAATTTGTATGGCTTGGAAAGTTCAAAGTAAAGAAAATAAGGTGGATATAATTGTGAAGAGATATCATGACTTCAAGTCTTGTGTCTGATGATCTACTAGTTAAAGTTATCTCGATTGCGAGTGTAATCCCTAGTTTAAGCAATGTTGAAATTAGAGTAGTTGAATTTATTTCAAGAGACGAATACATTGATGAATGCTTATTATTCCAATTCTAAAAAGGTAAAAAAGGCTCAGATGATACAATGTTTTCAAATTAAGTGTTAGAAGTCGGATGAGGATACTATGAAACTAACTATATATTATTAACGTCGAATCTTCATAACATTAAACATATGAAAACTAATGTCGAATCTTCATAACGTATATGGAAATACTAACGCTTCAACCATTGTGTTCATCATCTCTAGCTAGTACTCTTGCACTTCTACTTATTTGTGTAATTTTCAAAGTGAACTCGGGAGTTCCCCCAAACACTTCAGCAGGGCTTCTAACAATGAAGTAATTAAGCCCTCATGAAGTGGTCAAGGGAACTCTAGGGAACACCTTGATAGATTTATACTTGAACCATTGTATTCATCATCTCTAGCTATTACTCTTGCACTTCTACTTGTTTGTGTAATTTTCAAAGTGAACCCAGGAGTTCCCCCAAACACTTCAGCAAGGCTTCAAACAACAAATTAGTAAGCCCTCATGAAGCGGTCAAGGGAACTCTAGGGAACACCTTGATAGATTATGAGTGAGCCATTGTGTTCATCATCTTGCACTTCTATTCGTCTGTGAAAATTTCAAAGTGAGTCCGGGAGTTCCCCCAAACACTTATCAAAGTAAGCCCTCATGAAGCGGTCAAGGGAACTCTAGGGAACACCTTGATAGATTTTGCGTGAGCCATTGTGTTCATCATCTACGACCAATACTCTTGCACTTCTATTCGTTTGTGAAAATTTCAAAGTGAGCCCGGGAGTTCCCCCAAACACTTCAGCAGGGCATCAAACAACAAAGTAAACCCTAATGAAGTGGTCAAGGAAACTCTAGGGAACACCTTGATAGACTTGAAAACCATTTTTGTTCATCATCTTCAACTAGTAGTACTCTTGCTTTTCTACTTGTTTGTTTATTGTTATTACAACATACATTTCTATTTATAACATTGTTTTTGTAAGAAAATTCCATGCCAAATGTGAAAGTGGGGTTTGAACTAGGATATGGAGTGACACTATATTGAATGTGGCTACAAATATGGGTAATATTAAAGTTTGAGAATATCAGGGGGGGAAAAAGCAATTCCTTCTCATATTGTGCTTTTTCCCTTTTTTCTTTTCATGTATTAAAATTTGGGTGATGGCTTCACTAGCTAATTCTTATACCAAAGGTTTAACTTGTGATATTTAAAATTTGTTTAATTTAGTAGTTTTTCATCTGTATACTACAATCTGGTCCTTATAATTTATATTTTTAAAATGAAAAAGGTTAAAATATGTCATCGAACTTTGAGAAAAAGGTTCATCTATGTCATCCGTTAAAAGTTTGGCTCATCTATGCCATTTCAGTTAACAAATAATGGCATGGATGAGCCTTTTCTCAAACAAAAATGACATAAATGAGCCAAACTTTTAACGGATGACATAGATGAGCCTTTTCTCAAAATTCGATGGCATATTTGAGCCTTTTTTCTTTTAAAATTAGTATTTTCTTTAATATAACTATTATTATATGATTTTTCAGAATTTTTTATATATGTTAAATTTCTTTTAAATATATTTTAAAAATCATATACAAATTCACGTCTCAATTTTTAAATACTTTGACTCTTGTACGCCGGAGGGGTTGTATATTTTTATAAAGATATTCTAGATATCTTGTCCAATTTGCTTTATAATTTTGATAAAATAAAAAGGTGTCAACACAAAATATATTGTTCATGAGTCAATTTTATTTGTGCATGGAATGTTCTCCATTTATTTTAGTAGCTAAAAGTTTAGACATGTAAGATCATAGAATTCTTTTTATTGAAAAGAATAATAGAAGAGCATTTATATTTATATTTGTCTTCACTTGGATAACAATGCAGACCAGGTTCAATATTAAAATCTCAATTCTCAAGGAGTATATTCTTAGCATTATGAGCCCTTTGTTTGATCCAAGGAATTTTTCTTGTATTCATAATTACTCTTCCGTTCTTATTCAGTTTGGACTTTGAACGCTTCTTAAGAAATAATGATTAATATGAGTATTTTATACAATATTTGACGTTTTGTTTTAATTTAGAACAACTAGGGAAATGATTAATTACCAAAATTTGAGAAAGATACACCTAAATACATGTATTTTTGCTAGCTACTAAATACACTAAAATAGGAAGAGAGGTGAACAAGATGAGAAGGGAGGGGAGCTAGAAAGCCATGTATTCCAGATACATGTGAAGCACACTATGTATGTATCTGGTGTGATTCGCATGTATCTGGGATACCATATACATATGAGAGCGGTGAGTTAGATGGGAGGAAGGCGAAGGAGGCGAGCGAGATTTGTCTATATATTCCAGATACATGAGGATCCACTAATTTAAAATCAGCCTTTCAAATCCTATGATTAAGCGCCTACTTAAGATAGTAATTAATATCCTTTCTGACACCAAAAATTTAAGAGGTAAAAAATGCATTTTGGTCAGGTTGAACCTAGTCACAATTGTGTGTTGGATTCAAGAAATGGAATCACATTTTGTAACAAGTGACCACAAAATCTATCTACGTACCTTTTGTGAGATAAAGAATCAAACAAGGTACACATAAATCGCTCAAATGCACATAAATCGCATTCAACAAGTGCGATTTATGTGTATTTAAGTAAAACGCATATTATTAACCATATAAGATATGTTATTTACTTTAATTGTATACATTCATCTCAATAAGTCATACTATACTGCAGACATTTTCTATTTGAGGCTGATGCGTATAATTATAGGAGATAGACATATTTTATGTGGCAATTAACTTAACTATCAAAATAAATAATAAGAGAAGTTAAGAAAGCAGAACCCGAGATATGTCATTTCCTTCGTGATCCATTGTTAGCTCACTTTTTCCAAATGACTTGCTACCTTAGAATCATACTTTAAATCAGTCGAATGTTTTTTCTTACAACCTTACTTCCTCAAGAATTCAAGGATCTTGTCTCGTTTATCTTCTTCAATTCCAATATCTCTTTAAAAATTGTTAGAAAAATAATAATAGGAAATATGATTGAAGAAGAAGATGGTTTTGAGGCGTGAAAACACTTTCTTTAAAGAGATATTGCCCATATACATATTGGGGTAAATACAAACAATTCTCTTCAAGGATACAACAAAGCCCTTGGTTTATACATGCAGATTTTCTTAGGCTACTTCTAGAGAGTCTTTATATTTATAGAACTTAAGAGATGACTCTTCATAAGAGTCATGTTCTTTCATGAATAGACGTGTCATTTCATAAGAGGCATGTTCTTTCATGAATAGATGTGTCTTTTCATTAGAGTCATGTTCTTTCATGAACATATGACTTTTCATAACAGTCATGTTCTTTCACGTACACATGTGTCTGTTCAATTTAAAACCTCTACATATTACAAAATATCCAACATTTCTGACAAAGCACAATAAACACTTGCTCACACTATCCTTTGTTGTTTATAAATAAAGGAGTTTCCTCTCATTTTTTAACTACGAAATTTCTAAACTACTTCTTATTATTATGCACAACAAATTCTATTTTTCCAATTCTGAAAAGGTAAAAAGGGCTTACATGATGCAATGTTTCCTAAGTGTTAGAAGTCGATCGGATGAGAACATTATGAAACTAACTATATTGTACTTAATTATCATTCGTATTATCATTCGTTCTTATTATCAAAATGATAATAATCACTTTATGAACAAGAATTATTTTGAGCTAGTTGACAGTGGCGTTTACCAAACATTTCTTGGGGTAGAATGGTTTTTAAGGTTTCATTAAAGTCGATCTACGATAAAGTAATAAAAACTAAAATTATGTACAAACTTAGGGGTCAACCACTTGCATTTCAGACTTGTTCTATGAGTGTTACATTTATTTATTTTTGCTTCAGAATGGAAGGGTTTTATTTACTTAATTAGGAAATTCATCCATACAAAAAGAAACTGATCTAAACGATATAGTTCCAATCGCATCTCTTTCGAGAGCTTTTAATACAAACGTGGGAGATGCTTCAAAAACATAGAGTTTCTTCCAGGGGTGGAGCCACCTTAGGCGAAGGGTGTTCCGGTGAACACCCTTTGCCAGAAAATTATATAGTGTATAAAGGTTAAATGTTAGTTATTATGAGTGTATATTTGATTTTGCACATCCTTAACATAGGTGAGAAGAAAATTTGCACACTCATCTCGAAATTCCTAGCTCCACCACTGGTTTGTTCATAGACATTATTGGATCTATTGACTTCCTTCCATATTCTGCTAATATGTCTGCTACAGAGTTAGTTTCCCTCATTATGTGCTTCAATAATGTTGCTCCTTCCATCTGCAGGAGTATTGACCTGCAATCCGAATATTGCTTCTCGAGTTGGCAACAAACTCCACGTATGATTAATTGAAAAGTGACCAATAGACTCACACTTAAAGATCTGAGTGGTGGTGTTGGCACTTAAAAGATCAAAGTGAACCAAAGAGTTCCCCCAATAAACACTTCAGCAGCGATTCAAACAACAAAGTAAACCCTTATGAAACGGTCAAGGAATCTCTAGGAAACACCTTAATAGATTATACGTGAACCATTATGTTCATCATTTACAACCATTACTCTTGCACTTCTATTCGTTTGTGTAAATTTCAAAGTGAGCCCGGGAGTTCCCCCAAACACTTCAGCAG
Source organism: Solanum appendiculatum (assembly GCA_018342035.1). Lineage (NCBI taxonomy): Eukaryota > Viridiplantae > Streptophyta > Magnoliopsida > Solanales > Solanaceae > Solanum > Solanum appendiculatum. Next base: position 19,222 of record JAGDQO010001749.1, read on the forward strand.
GGCATGAAACAACAAAGTAAACCCTAATGAAGCGGTCAATGGAACTCTAGGGAACACCTTGATAGATTATACGTGAGACATTGTGTTCATCATCTACAACCAGTACTCTTACACTTCTATTCGTTTGTGTAAATTTCAAAGTGAGCCCGGGAGTTCCCCCAAACACTTCAGCAGGGCTTCAAACAACAAAGTAAGCCCTCAAGAAGCGGTCAAGGGAACTCTAGGGAACACCTTGATAGATTATACGTGAGTCATTGTGTTCATCATCTACAACCAGTAATCTTGCACTTCTATTCGTTTGTGTAAATTTCGAAGTGAGCCCGGGAGTTCCCCCAAACACTTCAGCAGGGTTTCTAACATCAAAGTAAGCCCTCATGAAGCTGTCAAGGGAACTCTAGGGAACATCTTGATAGATTATGCGTGAGCCATTGTGTTCATCATCTACAACTAGTACTCTTGCACTTCTATTCGTTTGTGTAAATTTCAAAGTGAGCCCGGTAGTTCCCCCAAACACTTCAGCAGGGCATCAAACAACTAAGTAAACCCTAATGAAGCGGTCAAGGGAACTCTAGGGAACACCTTGATAGACTTGAAAACCATTTTTGTTCATCATCTCCAACTAGCTAGTAGTACTCTTGCATTTCTACTTGTTGGTTTAATGTTGTTACAACATACATTCCTATTTATAAAATTGTTTTTATAAGAAAATTCCATCCCTAATGTGAAAGTGGGGTTTGAACTGTGATATGGGGTGAGACTATATTGAATGTGGCTACAAATATGGGTACTATTAAAGTTTGAGAACATTATCAGGAAAAAAGTAATTCCTTCTCCCAGATCCTTGTCTTTTCATCTCATATTATAATTTGTTTAATTTAGTAGTTTTTCATTTGTATACTACATCTGGTCCTGATAATTTATATTTTTAAAGTAATTATTCTCTTTAATTCTACTATTATTATACGATTTTTCAGAATTTTTCTATATATGTCAAATTTATTTTAAATAAATTTAAAGAATCATATACAAATCCACATCGCGATTTTTAAATACTTTGACTCTTGTGCGATGGAGGGGGTGTATATTTTTATAAAGATATATTCCAGATATCTTGTCCAATTTGCTTTATGATTGATAATAAAATAAAAAGGCGTGAACAAAAAATATAACGTTCATGAGTCAATTTTATTTGTGCATGGAATGTTCTCCCTTTTATTTTGGTAGCTAAAAGCTTTGACATGTAAGACCAGAGAATTCTTCTAGATCTTTTTATAAATTGTTGGTGCGTGGGGGGGGGGGGGGGGGGGGGAGCTTAAAAAGAATATTAGAAGACCATTTAGATTCAATATTAAAATCTCAAGTACTATATTCTTAGCAATTGGCATTATGAGACTACTGTTTGTTGCAAGGAATATTTCTTGTATTCATAATTACTCCTCTGCTCTAATTCAGTTTGGACTTTGCACGATTACCGGAAAAACTAATTTATTAGACATACATTCATACCATATATATTAATTCTATCTATATTTTCAAATAATTACGTATCTTACAACTAATTAAAAGTTTCCTGTCAAAAATTGAGAAAGATACACCTAGATACATGTATTTCTGCTACTAGATACACTAAAATAGGGAGAGAGGAAAGCAAGATGGGGAGGGAGGTGAGCTAGATAGTCATGTATCCCAGATACATGTGAAGCATACTAGATACATATATCTGCATGTATCTGGTGGTGTGATTCACATGTATCTGGGATACATGCGAATCCACTTGTTGAATACAGTCTAGAATAGTCATAACTAACTATGCTTTGATAAGATCAGCCCACATGATTTAAAGTTAAAGTTAAATCTTTGTACAAATTTCATAAAATAACACTGGTTTAAAATCAAAACGTGAAATCAGGCTTTCAAATCCTATGATTAAGGCTGTTCATGGTTACGGTTAAAAAACCAAATCGATGAAAAAATTGATATTTGGTTTGGTTTAGTTTGGTTAGGTTTGGTTTTAAATTTTAAAAACCGATACTATTTGGTTTGGTTTTGATTTTACTAAAAAACAACCGCAAAAATAACAAAATCGAACCGATAAATTAGATATATAAATTTTATAACTATTTATATATCATTCATAAATAAAATATAATTAAATATTTTGTTAAATTTTAATTAACTCAAGTCTTTAACTTTATCATTTTCTCTAGCCCAACACTTAAATTTTAGCCCAACTATTACAATCCTAAGTCCAAGTCCATCAAAATCATTTACTTTAGTCTTTACCTAACCTACCTCACATAAGATAGTCATATTTTCTATTAATTGAATCACTTTGTTCATGTAATAATAACTCTAGTATTGCTTAATTGTTAATTAAACCGACAATAGCTTTCATGTGGATTGTTCATGTACTAGGTGTTTGTGTCTATTAAGATAGGTATGTCCTCAAAAATTTTATTACTTTCAAACCGAAAAAACCAGAAAAACTGAACCAAACCGAACCAAACTAACAATAACCAAACCGACGGTTATTTTTTTCGTTTGGTTTGATTTGGTTTTAGAAATTTAAAAAACCGACTAGATTGGTTTTATTTTGGTTTTAACCAATAACCGATCCAAACCGAACCACGAACACCCCACCTATGATTAAACGCCTACTTAAGATAGTAATTAATATCCTTTCTGACACTAAAAATTTAAGAGGTAAAAAATGAATTTTGGTCAGGTTGAACCTAGTCACAATTGTGTGTTGAATTCAAGAAATGGAATCACATTTTGTAACAAGTGACCAGAAAAATCTATATACCTTTTGTGGTAATCATGATACATATAACTCAAAGGGGCATTGTGAGATAAAGAATGTGTTTTATTCGTATATTCATAAATCGCATTCGACGAGTGCGATTTATGTGTATTTGAGTAAAACGAATTCAATTTATAGTTATATTAATCACATAAAATGTGTTATTTACTTTAATTATATATATTCATCTCAATAAGTCATATTATACTTCAGACATTTTCTATTTGAGGTTGATGCCTATATTTACGTTTTAGGATATAGACATGTTTTATATGGCAATTTACTTAACTATCTAATTGATGAATAAAAATATACGCATAAATTTTTATTTTTATTTTAGAAATTTAAATTAAAAGTGTTTAAATGAAACACTTTATTAGGAATTAAAGAGGTTGAATATTGAAACAATGTATAGGGGATTTATTGTGGTCATATAAATGAAGGAATATTCTAGCAAAATATATCCTAGCTTAAAAATATTTCGATTGGGGATTTTAATGAATTAGTGAAGTTACAAATTTTGAATTGATTCAAGCATTAGGGGGGAAAAGTGTATATATAGAAGTAAAATAGTAATTTTATTCCTTTTGATTCTTATCCTTCATCTAGCCACTATATTGACATGAAGGTTCAATCAACGTATGTGGATTGAGTCCAAGTTCTGAAGAAAGAGGGGGATTTTGTTTTTTTTTTCATCTTTCGTATAGCTAAATTCTTCATATCTGAAGCACATGACGAATCTGATCAGAAAGTCGTCTTCTTGAGTCAGATTATTAATAACAGGAATATTCTTTAACCAAATTATTAATAGTGAACATTTTTGTTCAATATCACATAGTTTCAATGTATTATTTTTTTTACCCTACATATGTACAATCAACAGTAAAAGTAAAATGTTACATTTATCAATCCAATAAATTCAAATGAAAAAGGACACTTAAGACTTACCATAAAATTTTATTTAGACAATTTATAACTTAGGATTCTCCATTATTGATAGGAGTACAAGTTGGGCAACCATTGTTCCTATCAAACAATTTTTTCATACAATTTAAGTGAAGCATATGTTTGCATGACATCTTTATAATTGAGGATCCTCCAAAAATGTCTTCTTCACATATTTTGCAATTTTTGTGCCATGACATTACTTATATCATTCTCATTTATTTGCTTGTATATGTGTGACATATCAATCTTAACACCAAGTCCCAACACGTAACCATCATCAACGAGCACGGAACAATGACTATATTTATGTGCCAATTCGATCAACTCATCAACGATCACTTTGCATTCGAAGATCAATGGAAATTGACAATTTCTTAACTGGTCGTGTATGGCTTGATGAGTCTTTTCTGGATTCTTGAAATCTTGAGATTCCATAGTGAAACATGTTGAGATTGGTGGACATTCGTGTTTGTATTGTTTACCAGAAATATCATAGTAAAGATGTCCGATTTCACAAATGAATAGAATTACTACTAATTCAAATGCAAAAGAATGATGGGAATTTATGGGGGGGTTTTCAGGCCACCCTAAGGTGTAATACAAATTAGAGTCTTCATAAGCAAAAATCTCCATGGTAAATTAACTTGATAAAAGATTGTTAAGAGGGGAATGAAAAATGAAGAGTTGAGACTTTTATGAAGAGTTGTGGCTTTTCTGAAGAGTTGCGACTTTACGAAAGGTTGTGACTTTTCCCAACGATTGTGATTTTTCGAAAAGGTTGTGACTTTTCCGAAGGATTGTGAATTTTCCAAAGGGTTGTGATATTTCCGATAAGGCACAATAAGCATATGTTTACACTATCCTTTGTTGTCTATAAATAGAGGGGTTTCTCATTTTTTAACTACGAAATTTCTAAACTTCTTCTTTTTCTGCACAACAAAATTTAGTATTCTAGTGTACTTTGCCACCTTTGGGTGGTTCGTTAACACATTGTAGTGAGTAAAATCTATCTATCCTGAGAGAATATATTCTTTTAATCTCGGATACTTATACGGAATAATTTCCTTACGCCTTCAATTGGCTCGATTTTCTTCTTGTCAATATTACTTTTTGTTTTTGTTATAGATTCTGTTTTGTATACTAGTTTCTTTTTTAAATAGTTTTTGTCACTGTTTTTGTTGAAAAATTCTCCTCCTAATGCAGAATGTTTCTTTTAATTTCTTTTTAAAATAATCTTTTTATTATATTTTAAAAAGAATAAAAGAGAGAGAAATTTTTTTTCCTATATTTTTAATCAATTTCGCATAGTTTTAAAGTTTTTTTTTAACCCTTTTCCATAAATAATATAATACAACCAACGCCCCCATAAGTCCAAAATATTAACCAATACTCATAACAATCAATCTAACAGCAAATACAAATAAAAAAAACATATATATGTACAAGCAATAGTAAAAATAAAATGTTCATTTATCAAACCAATAAACTCAAATTTTTAAAAAGGCACCTAAACCTAATTAGGGTTTGCAATTATTGATAGGAGTACAAGTAGGGCAACCAATATTCCTATCTAACCATTTTTTCATACATTTAAAATGAAACATATGCTTACATGACATTTTTATAATTGAAGATCCTCTAAAAACATCTTCACATAAATTGCAACTCTTATTAGGAATATTTTTTGCATAATTGTCCTTTATTTGCTTGTACTTGTGCAACATATTAATCTTAACACCAAGTTTCAACACGTAACGATCATCAACCAGCACAGAACGATGGATATATTTAAGTGCCAATTCGATCAACTCATCAACAATCACTTTACACTCAAAGACTGGAAATTGACAATTTTTTAACTCGTCATATATAGCTAGAGAAGTCTTTTCTGAATTCTCGAAATCTTGAGATTCCATTGAGATAGACGTTGAGGTTCGTGGACGTTTACGACTTGTCCTATTTTTACCAGAAAGATTACGCCAAAGATGTTCGGTTTTGCAAATCAACAAAATTTTGATTAATTCTAACGTAGGACGACGATTTTGGGAATTTTTGGAATTTTTGGGTTTTATTTTAGACCAACCAAAGGAGTATTGCAATTTAGACTCTTCATAAACAAAAGTCTCCACTGTAAATTAATTAACTTGATAAAAGATTGTTAAGTGGTTTAGGAATTTATAGATGTTTTAATCCTAAAATTTCTCTGAAAATGATTTAGGTGTTTTACTGTAATTAAACCTACTTAAATTTTGGTTTAGTAATAGTTATCATGTAAGTTTTAAATATAATTATTTTAAAAAAAAAAATTCATTGCAACTCAGAAGTCACCAAATTTTTTATATTTCATCTAGAACGTCACCTAAACAATTTAAATAATTTTTCATTAAATTTTGTTGATATAGAATTTTTATTTTAAGCGAAATTTTTAAGAAATAAAATGGTAGTCATTTGAAGCTCTTATTTTATTGACCGACCCCACTTGATTCGACCCACAAAAATTATATGAGAGAACTTCTTAGGTGATTGAAAAAGGGTACTTTTGTTTTAGTGAAAGAATTAACATTTAGATCTATGTTAATTAGATAATACTTCGTTACTTTATAATTAGCTTACTATCACAAGTTAAAACTATGGTAAAGATTTCGAGTCATGTTGAAGGATAAGTAAGAACACTATAACTTGACTGTATTAGTGTTTTTGCATAAGCAAACATTAACTGAACATACAGATAGATTTTGCCTCAAAAACACACATTCTATATCAACTCAACCTGCCTAAAGCCTTAACAAGACAAACTTATATCTAAAGTCTAGCAAGTACAAACTCTTGCAATATTTCCCAAGCAAAAATGAAAAGACAACAAAAGGCAAACCATCTATACCTTATAATTTAGTTCCTGTCTAACATCAAAAGTAGGAATATGGACATAATGAAGTTTTGTTCTGTCAGTGATTGATCTCCGGGTACTACTTTCCGGCAACATCTGAGATTCTTGCAGAGTTACCGCTTCCATTCTGCTCGAGTCATCTTATCTGAAATGATAAAGGCAAAAGTTACATGCGTAACGTCAAGTAGAAGCATTGTATATGGGTTCCCAAGACATGCAGTAATCTCTTGATAGAACCTAGGACCAAATGTTTTTGGTCTGGCAATTTTTCTATCTTTTGAAATTAATGCATAATGGGTCTTACTTGTATGTTTTAATATTCATACTCCACAGAGTGAACTACTTCAACTGTTTCAAAACTCCGTGTCTAATCACACTAAGACAAACATATTGAAACGAACGAAGAGAACAAGTTGGCACTTTAATACTCACCAGTACCATCCCTTGAAGACGATAAAGAT
>JAGDQO010001750.1:0-32857 GCA_018342035.1 Solanum appendiculatum
CTAAAGGATCTCAATAACAGTATAGAAAAACTCAATACTCAAAATTCCACGATACTACTCACCTCAAGAATACTCAATTAATAGGGTTCATGCTGAAATATAGACACGAACGAATCAACTCAAGAACCTCAATGTATAACATATAGCTATTCAATAATTAGGAATAGAGTTTCAACAAGGATCAGGAACTCAAGAACTCAAAATCAACTCAATAAAAGCTCTTGAACTTCTCTCTTAAACTCACTTTAATTTTAAATGTAAATTAAGACATGTGATTAGGACATGTAGGATCTCTCAAGGATTAATGGAACCTTTAGGAGCTAATACAAAGAAGAGAACGTAGTCAAGATTCAAAGGAATATGTTCGGAAAGAAGCACAGAAAGAAAAGGGACCAGGCGACCCTGGCGTACTGCTGGCGCGTTGCCCCAAGGCCTGAACTTTAGAAGTCAGGCCTTGGCGCATTGGTGGAGCGCCACCCTAGGCCCTTATCTAGAAAATCCGACGAATTTTTCTACTCAATTTAGGGTCCTAACTCATCTAGAATTGAGTGATTCCTTCTAAACTCTTCTTGATTCTCAAACCCAAGACGAATTCATAGAAATTTCATACAATCCCTTTCAAGAATCACAACTCATACTTAAGATCCTCAACCCAAAAACTCAAAACCTCCATTGTTAAAGAATGAAACTAAAATCAAGAACTACTCAAGAATCTCTTAATATAACGATTTCACGGACGAATTCATGGATGAATTAGATGTATGGCGTGAGGATGAACAAGTCCAACACTGTGAGAAGCCCTACATACCTGGAAAGAAGTGGATCTTGACGAACACTCAAAAACCTAGCTCTTTCTCTTCTTGAACTCTTCTCTTATTTTTCTAAGTGGTTAGGTGTGACACCCCGGAAATTTCTAAGTTAAGACCCAAACCATTCTTGAATTTGTGTATAAGGTCATACCGAGTGATTCTTAATTGTTCTTAGGTGTTTAGGTCAATTCTTTAGTATGGTAATGATTTTGGATATGACTTAAGGTCACAGGAACCCCCTAGCACAAAGTTGAGTTGAAAACTTCATTATCGCAAAAGTTTTGACATAAGATTCTACTTGGGTCAACTTCAAACAACCATATCTCTTATAATATAAAGAGTTACGTGGACCATAACTTATCAAATTAAAGGTATTTGAATCTTCTTTCCAACGCCACCAATTTCGCAACAATCTCAGTTCCGAGTAAGAAGTTATGACCATTTTAGTAACCTGATACAGTGCAGTGACGAATTAGCCGACGGAAAAATATTAAAAAGGTCGTTTTTGTCTTTTTATCTCTAAGAAAACCCTAAACAAATTTCTTGACTAATAAAAGTCCTAAAACAATCAGATTTTCATCTCTTAATTCCCTATTCTCTTCTCTCTCAAACCCTAAAGAAAAATCAAAGCATAGGACTTCCATTCAAGATTCATTCAATCTTTTTCAAGATTCATTCCATCTTTTTCAAGGTTCTTCTTCAAGGTAAGTCCCTCTTCAAGAATTCCATCCTTTTGAATTCAAATTCTTTCATACAATTATGAATCATTAACGAAAATCATAATTCTTGGCCATAAAGTTTTCAAGAAACTAATTCAAGAATCTCAAGAAAGGTTTTCTTGATCGTTCTTCTTCAAGCTAGGGTTTCAAGTCTTCCAATCAAGTTCTTCTTCAAGATTCTTCAAGAACTTAGTTCTTACAGGTATGTAAGGCTATCATAGTGTTCGACTAGTTCGTTCTCACGTCCTACATCTACTTTCAAATTAGTAAAAGAGTAATCTAGGTTCTATCCTTAGATTCGAGTATTCTTGAGATGAGTTGATTCTGAGTTCTTGAGTTCCTAATTCTTTTTGAAATTCTATTCCTAATTATTGAATTGCTATATGTTATGAATTGAGATTCTTGAGTTGATTCGTTCATGTCTATATTTCAGCATGAACCCTATTAATTGAGTATTCTTGAGATGAGTAGTATCGTTGAGTTCTTGAATTCTGAGTATTGAGTTTTTCTATATTGTTATTGAGATCCTTGAGTTGAGTTGTTCATGTCAATAATTCAGCATGAATCCTATTTTGAGTTATAAATTTTGAGAATCTTTTAAAGCCAATATTTTTATTTTAAACTGAGTTTTTGAGAAAGTAAGGATGAGTTTGAGAATCTTTTTAGAACAAATGCTTGGTCTTTAAAATTGATTATGAGAAAGAGTAAAAGATGAGTTTGAGAAAAGTATAGGGAAATAAGTAATTCCCTAAGTTAATTGTTTTAATTTGAGAAAAGAGAAACTTTGCTTTCTAATTGAGTTTATGAGTACAGAGATACTTCAAAGTAGTTACCTCTTTTAAGAGGATCTTTTGAGTAATTACCTCAAATTGAGAAAAGAGAATGTTTTTAAACATTGAGCATGAGCAATAATTTTGGGAGTAGTATTGAGCATCGATATGGGAGAGAGTTCAGACAACTCACAGCCACCATAAACCATGTCTTGCCAACATGGGTTCAGGATCATACTTTTTAGATGAATCCTTATAGCATAGTGGATCCACTTAGTTGAGAGGATCTATACTCCGGCACGGTATAAGACAGTTCTGGCAGCGTGGGCGAGACGATGTATCATCATGTAGCTCATAGTGATGGTTGTCGGTTAGAGAATCTCCCAAATAAGAGTAAAAAGTATTTTATTATATTTTTATATACATCCTTGAGTTACCATCTTTTATTTATAAAGCTTTAAATGTTTTCATCTCTAGTTATTGCTTTGTATTGAGTTGAGTTGAGGTGAGTATTCTTTCAACCCTATCAGTTCAGTTATTTATCCATTCAGCTATACTACATACTCGTATATTCAATGTACCGATGTCATTCGACCTGCATCTTTTTATGATGCAGATACATGTGTTCAGGATCATCAACAGACGCTTCGTTGAGATCACTTAGCACTCCTAGTTAGCTTTGGTGAGCCTCCTTGCATTCTGGAGGACCCCATTTTTATTTCTGTTATTAGTTGGTTGAGGTGTCGTGGGTCTTGTCCTGATACATATCTTAATGTTAGAGGCTTCATAGATAGCTAGAGTTGAGGAGTCCTTCAATATTTATTTTTCTTGAGATTGTTTTTAAAACTATAATACTTATGTTATTGAGTATTTTACAGACAGTTCGAGTTGAGTTTTTACTTTGAGTTTAAATGTTCAAAAATTCTGTTTTAAGCTTTTTATCGCTTGAGTAAGTTTTCGGCTAAGTATTCAACCAGGCCAAGGGTTCTCTTAGGGACCAACAATGGTTCTCGAGTGCCGACCACGTCCAGGGTGTAGGCTCGGGGAGTGACAAACTTGGTATCAGAGCACAGAGTTTAAGTGTCCTAGGGTGTCTGTGAAGCCGTGTCAGTAGGATCTCTTTTATGGTTGTGAGGGCCCCACTTCTATAAATGAGGGACTACAGACATTTAAGAAAATTTTCCCTTTTTTCATACTCTAAATCATGCAATAGAACTATGTCATAAGGAACTTATTCAAATTCGTGCATGTCTCAGATCCATTCGATTACCCCTCATATTCAAGGTAGTTGAAAAGCAAAGCCCAGATCCTTATCGATGAGTTACTCCCAGCAAAAGTCTTCAAAAAGTCATGAGACTGTAGAGGGGCTTAAGATAAGCCCGTGAGTGAGCTTAAGTGTTAAGATTCGAAAGAATGCACTCTTAATTCATATGAATCGTGCGTTTGAGCTAAAAGAGAAATGTAATCCCAGACTCTCTTCTCTAAACCTTGTTTTAGTTGAGACCCTTATGAGGAAGTATGTTCATGAACTTGCGTAGTATTTTCACCCGAAAAGATAGTATGAGTTATGATGTTATGAGCCAGTAGTAGTAGAAGTGCCCAGAGTTAGAAGAATGCATGCAAAGGTATAGTAATCTAAGAAAGGGAGATAGTGATGAGGTAAATTAAGTTGCAGTCATGCACCTAGTAAGTTATTAATGAGGAGTTTTCCCTTATGGGTAGACTAAGAAGTGATGAGTTTGTGTAGATTTCATGATAGAAGGTATAGTAAGAGTTACTAGTATGGATGAGTTAGAGTATACTTTAACCAGAAGGGAGTTTATGTCAATGTAACATTGTATTAGTGAAGGCCAAGTATATGTGTTGAATAGAAGAGCAGAGTATTCATGAGGTGATAGATATGATTTTCGTAAGGGAGAGCCCCATGGTATTCAGAGGATAATAGAACTAATTAAGTAATGATGAATAGTGAATGGGTAAATAGTACTTAAGTTGTGAAAGGGAATGTGACGGTAAACTATAAGTATGTAGAATGAGGGATAAAGATTGGCGAAATGGTCTGGTGGACCCTTGTACTTGTATCGGTTTGTATTGTGAACCCTTCTACTTATCCCTTTGTCATCTGGACCCCTGAACCCATCCAAACGCAACATTTTAAGCACATTTTTTGATGTGGTATTATGCGTGTTGCACAAACACTTACACGTGGGCTAAATAAAAAAAACTTTTAATCCACGTAGGAATATTGCAGTCCATATAGGCAATGACTAGTATGAACAAAGAAAAGTAACTTTTCGTTGTTCATCTAGTCACTTCCGCCATTTTCATCTTCTCCCCTTTTCCGACGAGTTCTCCCACGAACTCATTGCCACAATTTCTCCTTCTCCCACAAGCTCAGTTGAAGGACGTTTTATCATTGTAAGTTTCTTAGTTTTTCAAGCTATTTGTTACTTTGTATTTCTTGCATTTTCGCTGTATGTATTTGTTTGAGAAATTTTTTATAGATTCTCACAGCATTTCATACAATGATGTTTGGTGAAGATGGGAAATGAAATCTTAAAAATAGAACCTGAGTGGGATCACCAGTATATGAATTTAGGGATTCAAAAACATAATACTAGATCTTCTAAAATAATAAACAATTGTGTAGAAAAATGGAAAAAAAAGAACTAACATGATTTGGCGAGTTTAAAGCAATTGCCAGCTTTATCGAACAGATCAACGTAGAAAAGCATTCACCGCCCAAACTCCCAATACACTTTTCACTAAGCCCCACCAAATTTCAGTTGGGGCCTGAGACCCTCTCTAACTTTAGGCATAGAGTATTCATTTTAGGGAAAATTATATGTAAAACAAATATGTGATATGTATTTATTATAAATCATTATAGTTCAACATAGATTCCACTAGCAACATCAAATCGTCATGGTGACGACTAATAAAATTAAACCAACAAAAATACAATAGAATCGCACAACAAAAAAGAGATGAGTAAATCGAAAGAAAAAAATAAAGGAGAAGAAATTTGGAAAGACAAGATCAAGAAAGAGACTAGAAAAAAAGCTTAAATTTACCCAACAATGGTGTTGAGAGCAAAAAAGGAAGAAGAGATGGTCTTTAAAGGTCAAAAAAGGATTGTTGGTGCCTTTATAATGTATCTCACGCTCTTGTTTTGTGTGTTTCACACGCTCCGTGTGGACCCTTACCACATAGGATGCCACATCAAAAAATGTGTTTAAAATGTTGCGTTTGGATGAGTTCTGGGGTCCAGATGACAAAGGGGTAAGTAGAAGGGTTCACAATACAAACCGATACAAGTACAAGGGTCCACCAGACCATTTCGCCATAAATATTTACTATTTGTCATGAGGTCTTAGTGAGCGAATGTTTCTTAATTTTATCTAGTAGTATAGTATGCGAGCAATTATATTGATGTCCGTGTTTAGTACTAGATACTAAGCTTGAATTTGAGATGAGTGTCATGATAAAATAGATGACAACATAAGGGTGATGATGTTAGTTCGAGATCTAATCTAGTAGGTTTGACATAAATTAGGTGAGAAATTATGGTGTTACTTTTTGATAAGTGTGAGTGGTACAAGTGTGGTATTATGACTCTTAGATGAGAGCAAGGGAGTATGGCTAAGTCATTGTATTAACAAGGGTATTAAGAGGTGTACCTGAAATTGTATGTAGTCAGACAAGATTCCAATTAAGTTAATGATTTTTTTCATGTGTGCCTAGATAGTATATTGAGCTGTAAATGTGGAGTAGGCTGATGTAAGCATTATTTATTACCCTTAAGAGTTGGACGAAGAGATCATATATAGCCAATGATGAGCCTCTTAAATATAGTTCAAGTTTTCTGTAGTTGGGTAGACATGAACTTAGAAAGGCGGTATTAACATACTAAAAAGGAGAAGTCGGACTATTAAGAGTTAGACTAAACGACTCTATAAGCTAATGATAAGGGGTTAAGAGAAGCAATTCAGAAAGAGGTCTTAGAAGGAATCTTACTACCTGCACATAGAGGGTTCAAAAGCCATGAGCTAAGCCTTTCCCAAGTATTAGAGTAAAGCGAATGTAAATCAGTTTAGAGATGATGAAATAGATCCATAGCCTTAAAGTATCAGCTTTATACCTAAGGGGGAGATGATAAGATGAGAAACAAAGTCAAGTGTTGAGAGTCAGATAGTAATGTGTTCAGAAAGGGTTAAAGTGATATATCGATCCATTCCTAATCTTGCGTATTCCTCAAAGTTCAGTTATTCCAATATCTTATTGATGTTTCTTATATTAAAATTGTGTTCATGACTTATGCTCATACACTTTAGAGAGATTCACACACATGCTCAGTTCCCAAAATGAGGGGCAAAGACTTTAGCCCATTGATCTCTATCTTGCTCCATAAATTTATGGATATCAGCCTCATAATATGAACTTATTTATATAAGCACTCATGTCTCATAGTATGCTCAGTCTCGATAATTCATGATTTACTCTCAATGACTAGCAACATAATGTTATGTCATACATATTCTTATACTAGATTTCTCGAATGAATAATGCTTATGATCTTTCACCCTAAACCTCTTTCAGTGATCATTTTAGTTAGAGAGTGATGTTGATGATAGTAGTTGAGTGATGATAGAAGGGGAAGGTTGATGTTTCTTATTGTGGTAGTGGTGGTGATTTTATTCCATCTAAATTTATAAGTAATAGTTAAATGAGAGCAATTAGTCGGTTCCTAGTAGTAATGCGTGAAATTTAAGTTGATAGAGATGATGAGAGAATGAGATATTCTTAAAAGGTTGGTTAGTAGGAGTCCATGGAGTGGTTATAATTCTATGCTTGAATGAGGTGTTGATAACATGTGGATGAATACATAATGCATTAGGTGGTTCTTGACTATGACTCGAAGTTTGGTTGAATGTAGTCGTAAGGAGTGGTATTCATTGGATGAGATTACCTATAGAGGCATAAAACTTGAATCTTGTGGTTTAGATTAGTATAAACATCTCATGTTTAGCATCTTGTGATTTAGAGGTTAGGCTTGAACACAGTAAGGGAAGACAGTTTAACTTAGACCTTGATAAAAGTAGTCATATGCTCTAGGGGGAGCTATGAGTTGTAGCTAATGAAGTTAGTAATCAGAAAGGAGAGCATAGTTGAGAAGTGTTGCTAAGCTTAAAAGCTACTAGTCTTATCATTCAAGGCATAGTATTCATATTCTTACTTCGTTCCCGGATACCCTTGTTTCATATCATGACCTATAATCTTGAAATCTTATGTGAGCTTCGTGCCAAGTGTGCTCGAGTCCAGTTTCAAAACTCTCAATATGAATCACTTTCACCTATGTTAGTAGGCACGCTCAAAAGTCAAGAAAGATAGTTATAGTAACTCTTTCCCCTCCATTCTCAGTTTAACCATCATTCGAGGACGAATGATCCCAAAGGGGAGATATTGTAATACCCCAGAAATTTCTAAGTTAAGACCCAAACCATTCTTGCATTTGTGTATAAGGTCATACCGAGTGATTCTTAATTGTTCTTAGGTGTTTAAGTCAATTCTTTAGTATGGTAATAATTTTGGATATGACTTAAGGTCACAGGAACCCCCTAGCACAAAGTTGAGTTGAAAATTTCATTATCGCATAAGTTTTGACATAAGATTCTACTTGGGTAAACTGCAAACAACCATATCTATTATAATATAAAGAGTTACGTGGACCATAACATATCAAATTAAAGGTATTTGAATCTTCTTTCCAACGCCACCAATTTTGCAACAATCTCAGTTTCGAGTAAGAAGTTATGACCATTTTAATAACCTGATACAGTACAGTGACGAATTAGCCGATGGAAAAATATTAAAAAGGTCGTTTTTGTCTTTTTATCCTTAAGAAAACCCTAAACGAATTTCTTGACTAATAAAAGTCCTAAAACAATCAGATTTTCATCTCTTAATTCCCTATTCTCTTCTCTCTCAAACCCTAAAGAAAAATCAAAGCATAGGACTTCCATTCAAGATTCATTCAATCTTTTTCAAGATTCATTCCATCTTTTTCAAGGTTCTTCTTCAAGGTAAGTCCCTCTTCAAGAATTTCATCCTTTTGAATTCAAATTCTTTCATACAATTATGAATCATTAACGAAAATCATAATTCTTGGCCATAAAGTTTTCAAGAAACTAATTCAAGAATCTCAAGAAAGGTTTTCTTGATCGTTCTTCTTCAAGCTAGGGTTTCAAGTCTTCCAATCAAGTTCTTCTTCAAGATTCTTCAAGAACTTAGTTCTTACAGGTATGTAAGGCTATCATAGTGTTCGACTAGTTCGTTCTCACGTCCTACATCTACTTTCAAATTAGTAAAAGAGTAATCTAGGTTCTATCCTTAGATTCGAGTATTCTTGAGATGAGTTGATTCTGAGTTCTTGAGTTCCTAATTCTTTTTGAAATTCTATTCCTAATTATTGAATTGCTATATGTTATGAATTGAGATTCTTGAGTTGATTCGTTCATGTCTATATTTCAGCATGAACCCTATTAATTGAGTATTCTTGAGATGAGTAGTATCGTTGAGTTCTTGAATTCTGAGTATTGAGTTTTTCTATATTGTTATTGAGATCCTTGAGTTGAGTTGTTCATGTCAATAATTCAGCATGAATCATATTTTGAGTTATAAATTTTGAGAATCTTTTAAAGCCAATATTTTTATTTTAAACTGAGTTTTTGAGAAAGTAAGGATGAGTTTGAGAATCTTTTTAGAACAAATGCTTGGTCTTTAAAATTGATTCTAAGAAAGAGTAAAAGATGAGTTTTGAGAAAAGTATAGGGAAATAAGTAATTCCCTAATATAATTGTTTTAATTTGAGAAAAGAGAAACTTTGCTTTCTAATTGAGTTTATGAGTATAGAGATACTTCAGAGCAGTTACCTCTTTTAAGAGGATCTTTTGAGTAATTACCTCAAATTGAGAAAAGAGAATGTTTTTAAACACTGAGCATGAGCAATAATTTTGGGAGTAGTATTGAGCATCGATATGGGAGAGAGTTCAGACAACTCACAGCCTCCATAAACCATGTCTTGTCAACATGGGTTCAGGATCATACTTTTTAGATGAATCCTTATAGCTTAGTGGATCCACTTAGTTGAGAGGTTATATACCCCGGCACAGTATAAGACAGTTCTGGCAGCGTGGGCGAGACGATGTATCATCATGTAGCTCATAGTGATGGTTGTCGGTTGAGAATCTCCTAAATAAGAGTAAAAAGTATTTTATTGTATTTTTATATACATCCTTGAGTAACATCTTTTATTTATAAAGCTTTAAATGTTTTCATCTCTAGTTATTGCTTTGTATTGAGTTGAGTTGAGGTGAGTATTCTTTCAACCCTATCAATTCAGTTATTTATCCATTCAGCTATACTACATACTCGTACATTCAATGTACTGATGTCATTCGACCTGCATCTTTTTATGATGCAGATACAGGTGTTCAGGATCATCAATAGACGCTTCGTTGAGATCACTTAGCACTCCTAGTTAGCTTTGGTGAGCCTCCTTGCATTCTGGAGGACCCCATTTTTATTTCTGTTATTAGTTGGTTGAGGTGTCGTGGGTCTTGTCCTGATACATATCTTAATGTTAGAGGCTTCATAGATAGCTAGAGTTGAGGAGTCCTTCAATATTTATTTTTCTTGAGATGTGTTTTTAAAACTATAATACTTATGTTATTGAGTATTTTACAGACAATTTGAGTTGAGTTTTTACTTTGAGTTTAAATGTTCAAAAATTCTGTTTTAAGCTTTTTATCGCTTGAGTAAGTCTTCCACTAAGTATTCAACCAGGCCAAGGGTTCTCTTGGGGACCAACAATGGTTCTCGTGTGCCGGCCACGTCCAGGGTGTAGACTCGGGGCGTGACATTAGGAACGACAAAGAGTGGTTTAGAATATGATTAGACCCTTAATTGGGTGAGGAAAACGTACTAAACCTAGTGGAAAAAAGGAAATTATCAAAATACCTTTTTCTAAAACGAATGAGATGCCTTATATAGAGAGACATCACTCAAACGGGAATTATTTTTTCTCCAAGCTCGAAATTAAGCAAACTTGGAGACGTTGGAAAGAGGACTCAAAGACCTTCGATTTGATAACTCATGGACCACCTAACTCATTATGTGCTGAGAGATATGATCGTTTGAAGTTGACCTAAGTAGAATCTTAGGTCAAAACTTACTCGATAAGGAAGATTTCAACTCAACTTTGTGCTAGGGGATTCTAGTGACCTAAATTGATATCCAAAATCATTTCCACACTAATGAATTGACCTTAGAATCTAAGAACAATTAAGAATCATTCGGTACGACCTTATACGCAATTCAAGAATGGTTCGGTCTTAACTTAGAAATTTTCTGGGGTGTTACACTAAAAGTGAAATTTCAATCAAAGGCCTAATATCTAAACAAACTTCATATGTATTTATTTTTCTAACATTTTAAATGCAAATTATTACTCAATATCTTTTTTATAATTGATTTCTTCTAATATCTTTTTAAAAATTATTAGTTTTAGATAAGATTTTATCAATTCAACGTTGAAAAATCCCTTTTTAATAAGGCAATCATTATATGAATTGTTAACATAATTCTATAAGTAATAAGTTGATAAACATTAAATAAACATAAAAGTTAGAACCATAAAATATGATTCGAGAATTTGATAAATTGGTATACCCTACTTTAATATGTTTGTTGAAATACTTGAAAACTTAAGGAGAAACAAAAAATAATATTTCACTCTGTTCAACACTTTTCGACTATTGATTGATATTTTTGATAGAGTTATCAAAATTTTGAAGAAAGAGAGTGCAAAATGAGTGAAGAAAGATAAATAATGTGAGTGTTCGCGAAAAAAAGGTAAGAAGACAAAACTATGTTTCTTGATTTCTTCTATTTAAATGGGGTTAAAGAAGAATAAATTAGTATAACTTTTTAAAATAAATATACTTTTATCATAATTTTTTCTTTGTAAAAATTTGAGCATCCCCCCCTCCCCCCCAAAATTTTGGGAGCCAAGGAATATGCCTCAATTATTTTAAGCAATATTTTGGCGATAGAGAAATCATTGACATAACACACCAAAAGTACAAAATCATCTTTGATAAATACCAATCCAGCTACTTCGAGAAAATGGGTATTAGGCATATTCACAAACGCTGGGACTTGTCTAGGCAAGAAAGGACAACATCTCTCCAGAACAATGTGCCAGAGAAAAACAATACAAGAGGATGAAGAAGAGCCAAATATGAAAGAAGTTGATTTTGATAATACTGTTGAATATTCATGGATGGAAATTGAAGTTAAAAAGGAAGGGAACTCAGTAGAAGAACAATTGTTTGATTAAAGATCTTAAAGAAATGAGATTGCAATAATGTATCCCAATCAAATCATTATTTACAGTGTAAGTCATATGATGCCATTTTTTACCCTACAATCAGATTATTGTTAGTTTTTTTAGATATGAATTTCAAATAGCTTGAGAACAATGACTTGCTCGGTGTTTTCATTATACAATACTCTTCGCATTTATATACACCAGATTCAATTGAATATACAGACATTTCGAATTGTTGAGACATGCCTATCAATTTTTAAAGATCAAAATATTATATTAGTAGAAGAAGATAAAAGATGAATGAGAGAATGTGAAGTGAATAAGAAGACATATTTATTAAAGAAGTTCACGATTTTATGTATCAAACTAGATGTGACAATACACTTAAAATTTAGAACGAAAATTTCTTCACATGAAAAGCTAATAAAAAAATTATAGTTCAAATTGAACACTTTCGATTTAAATTTTGATTTGTTTTTTGAGTGCCTTCTCATTAATCTATTAGGTAGTTAAGTTAACCACATAAAATATGGCATCTCCTTTAATTATATGCATTCATATCAATAAGTCGTAAAACCCCCAAGCTTTTTCTACTTGAGATTGATGTGTATAATTAAAAGATATGATATGTTTTATGTAGTTAAGTCAACTACCTAACAGACAAAATGAATTCATGTTCAAATTCTAAAAAACAATTGAACTATCTAGTTGAAACATTTTATCAAAAATTGAGGTGTTCAACCGAAATATGAGTTCAAGTGTCTAAATTGAATATCCTAACAAATGTAAGGAGCTAACTATGTATTATACAAAAAAAAAAAATTATCTCTAAATGCTTAGATTGTATGAATTACTTGGACCAATAAAAAATAAACTCTTTTTTAATAAAAGGTTACTTACCAATATGTACAAGTAATAAAAATTTATTTACAACAAAATGGTCATATGTATATGTAATGTATTGATATGCATATATAATGTATCAATGTTGTACAAAATAGTGTATAATCATGTATAGATGATGTTTAATTATGTATCAGGGATACATATAAATCTATATACAGTTGATACAATAAAGTATACATTGCAAATCATTTTTTCTTCAATGCCAACAAACTTAAATCTCTTTTAAACAACCCCAAAACTTAGATATGAGCTCCTCTCAATGTTTGGAGTCTTTGATATTGTACACTCGAAACAATTTACGTGTCGCACATCGATTTTAGCTTTAAACAAGCCTTAAACATGGAATAAAAAGGAGGAGGAGGAGGGAAGGAAGAAGGAAACAACAACAACAACAACAACAACAGCAACAACATGCCCAATGAAATCTCACAAGTGAGATCTGGGGAGGGTAGAATGTACACAGACCTTATCACTACCTCGTGAAGGTAGAAAGATTATTTTCAAAAGACCCCCGGCTCAAGTGCAATAAATTTCAATATAAAGAAGAAGGAGACAATGAAGAGAATATAACAAATAACAACGAAACAATGCAAACGTCTACCAAAGAGGATCCAAAATAACAATAAATCATGTGATAGTCGAAACACCACAAACAATATATTTGGATAGATTATTAAAATAATAATAGATAATATTGAGCAAATTAGCAATTTCGAGAATTGTAATGATATGTTGTGGAATTGCTAAAAAATTAAAGTTTTTTTCAAGATACTTTTATGATAGATTTGTATGTTAGTAATCTTTCTTTGTTGATTGAGATGTATGATAATATCACTTCACTTGACTAAGGTTAGTCACTACATGCTTCCTGCATGAACGCCAGTCTTGATTCATCTAGATTTTATCGAAATCAATAAAGTTTTTATTGATGCGAAACATACTACAAGGAGTGTGAAAGAAATAAGATCTTTGAAATCGAGTATGAGAGGAGTTATTCGATTTGATTGGAGGAGTGTGTTTATTTTAAAACTAAAGTACAATAACTGTGTTTATAAAAGATTGTCCTAGAGGTGAAATGGAAGGCTACTATACCGTGAAAGAACTTTTTCAGTATTATAGTCTCAAAGGTTGCGAGTAAAACTTACAAAAAATAAATATGATATTTTTTTTCTTTGGACCAAAGTAATTGGGTAGTTAAATGAAGAGGAGGTTGATTTTGACCATTAGGTTATGTGTTTGGCAAGTCATTAACATCTTTGTGCCTGTTTTCAATGCTCCATTGTCTTTGTTCATGCAAGTTACTATAATAGTTATTGTGATTGCTTTCATTGGGATCCTACTTCAATTTAGATTGATAATAATATATGTTCTACTTATTATTAATCTATCATTGTCTTAGTAATATTGCTCACTCCCTAAATTTTGATCATCTTATGGCTTTATTGTATTATCGATTTTCTTACCTCCAATCTTAAGTTTGGGCATAGTGAAAATTGTTGAGTTTCTCTATATCTTCAAAATAGTAGGATGCTTGATTGAATATTTTGTTGTCTTTGATTCTTGGTGATTAGTTCGACAAACAAAGCTTTAATTATTTAAACAATATATAAATTGTTAGCTTTTTAAAATGTTCATTATTTAGACAAGTCCATGATAATGTTGCTTCTTGATCTACTGATTGTTATGGATGCAAACCACTCTAAGATAATAATGGAGTACTTAGATTGTATGAATCACTTTTTGTCACGACCCAAAAATGATCGTGATGGCACTCGTCTTATCCCACCAAGACAAGTCAGCCTAAAACCCAAATAATATGATAAATGCGGAAGTTCATAATTAACTTATATATATATATCCCCAAAACATGGTTGTCACATGTACAAACCTCTAATTTATAACAATAGATATGAAAGAAATAAACAAGTCTCAAATGATGTTGTTTCTAGAATAGAACAAGATCATAAATAAGGAGTAAGAAGGTCTGCTGAGATGACCATCAGCTACCTCACAAATCTCCATAAGAAGCCTCAGACAAGAAGATAAGAGAGGGTATCATGAAGATCCGGGCCCATAACCTACAAAAAAATTTGTAGATGCAAGGGGTGAGTACCAAACAACATGGTACTCTGCAAGCAAACCTCTAAACACAAGCTAAGGGTATGGAATACGGGTACTGCTTACACCACAACCGAACTTCCACAACTACAACCTGCATAAAAACCAGCCCAACCTAATAGTTCACAATTTACATAGCACATAGTTCAATCATATCACCCCAACAATTACAAATCAGCAAAACACAAGATTAAGTTCACCAGTCACAAATTTCACAAACAAGTACTCATAAGTTCACAAATGATAAAGATATGCAATGCAATGTCAAGTATAGTGATGCATGTCTGACCTAGTGATACACACCCGCTGTCTCTCAGTCCGGGACCCATGGGGGACATATCTGTCCATGCATCCGTCGGGGCGTGCGACACGACCCTCGATAATGAAATCCATCGCGGCGTGCAACACGTCCCTCAATAATAAAATTCGCCGCGGCGTGCGACACGTCCCTCGAATCATAGTATCCGTCGCGGCGCGCGACACGTCCCTCGAAATGGTACATCCTCTTTAATTTCTTATTTTTCCTCAATTCACAAAACACTTGGCACAACCATGTCTCAAAACCAATGCAAATAACATATTCACATAAATAATGAGGAGATGACCATTTTCATAACAATGCACACTTCACAACAACACAATCGTGATACAACATCAACAATGAATCAATAAACCTTTCAAACCATTCTCAACACATCACACACCAATAATTAATCACATTGCCTTTTATTACCCCTTTTCCATCATTAAAATTATTCAATATGGACAAGTCAATCCATCACCAAGTCTCATTACTCCCCAACACATACCACAAGAAATACACGAATTCTATACGCTTAACAAGGGTTGAGAAATCCACTTACCTCAATTACTCAACAATTCACTCCGGGACTTGAGCCTTCCCCTTTCGTTGAGCTTCCCAAATCAAAGCAATCTATCAAAGTAAATAATCACAATAAGATTTCGAAACTAGCAACACCTATATTACTATAGGTTTAACCTAGACCCAAAAACTCATCCAAATCTATAATCAAGTTCCTAATCTTGATATCAATTAACATGTCAACTCTCATATTTCCAAATTCCAAGTCTAGGGTTATGTTCCAATTCCTCCTATATCAAAAATCTAATAATATTCATATAATACAATACACCTAATATTTAATTACTTACCTCAATATATCATAACTTACTTTATAGCATGATAATAAAATAAGACAAATTAAAACTGGAAGCCCACTGGTTACGAACCAGTGGCGAAATCCATGTCAAAGCTCCCAATATGTGTACCATAACCAACAACCCAACCCATCTAATTATATAACCAAGCTGTCAGGTTTATCACTAGTTAATTTACAAAACTATTTTTCTCACTATTTCTTTTCCAACTACAACAACGTAAATGGCATTGGCCCAGCTGCTTCCTCAAAACAAAGTATTATTATATTAACATGTGTGGAATAATGCAATTTTATATATACATCACAGGAGTTGGAGGGTTCTTACCAGGAAAAAGGACCGAGCACTTCCTTAGCAGTTAGAGCGCTGCTGCGTTAGTTTTTTAGGTATGACCTAAAAATATTAAATCCCTCTATACTTAATTCAGTTTTATATATGGGCCAAATGATATACGGTCTTAAATAAATTTCAAACTTGGCCCATTATTATCAACTAAATTTATTATCTAAAAATTTCCCATAATTTAATTAATTATAGTTCAAAATTCCCTAACCAATTGCAACGACAGATTATAAATGACTCAGAACAACTATCGGAAGGGGTAAAACGGTAATTTTATGAAAATTTCCAAAAATGACCTTGCGGGTCGTTACATTATCCACCACTAACAATCATGTTCGTCCTCAAACATATGTAAGAAGAAGGAATAGTAATCGATGTTACCAAAAGCTTGAGGTATGATCTTCCAGAGTCGGTGTTCATCTCTCCAGGTGAGATCCTCCTTAAGTCCCTTCCATCAAGATCAATTACTAAGAACTGAACTTTCGAAATAAAATTTGACAGATCTACAAATCGAGAGTGATTCCCAAGCCACACACTGACCCATGAACCCAATATGAATTGAAACTTACTGGACCATAACACAATCATCAAGACGAATCTTTTCTTACATAACCACGAGAAAATTCTGAACCAATATCAACTAAAACCAAGAGTGAACCTGAACCAACCACCAAACCCTCATTATGCACAAACCATGATAGATCTTATCAAGATCCCCTTCTGACAACATAATCTTTCCACGAGCTTAAGTTATAAAAATGTAATCTTTAGACATCAGGTACTCATCAAGGGAGGATCAAACTTATCTAACCCAAAGAAGAAAATTATCAAGTAACCACCTAGCGAGTGATACACCCAAGCATACAAAATCTCTCACAACACTATCGGAGCGTTAGATCAATAATTGTGATTGACATACCTTAGAATGATAGAACTAGACCTAATGGTCCCCACATTCAACCACACATAGCCAGAACGTGACTTCAATGACGACATAAATATTAAGAATGTTGTACAACTAAAACTATTCATGGTAGTTCTTCTATAAGTTCTCATAGGCAAAGTTATGCGTGTAGAATCACTAGTATACTTCAACTATCTCAAACAACACCAAATCTGCCATAACTAAAATGTCCAAGAATGCCATCCTACCGAGAGGACAATCGCAGGATCGGTTCACCCGATCCACCACTAAGAAATCACCCATAGATGTAGAAACACACGTGTGCATATGCAGCGAATCATACTCCAAACCATGTACGAAACAAAGTAGGTGATCACATAAGAATGTACGAAACCAAGGTTGAATAACACAAGATACTCCTTCCATAGTGACCATATCAAACATTTCCATTCAGTTGACTCTATCTCTTTGATTTTTAGCTACCCACAATCCACCGATCTGGTACCCATTATGATCGTGCCCATACTCGATTTATCAGACCCCGCATACTCTTCATATCATTCCACTAAAGCCTACACTCTCAATATTAACAAAACATCATAACTACTTCGGCCATTTACCTTACTCTTAAATCGTCACTAGTATCAAAGTCTTCTTAGCAAACACATTGTCGCCTCTAAAATTTCTAAACTATGGCTCCCTTTCTTTCCATGTAAGTATTCCATGACACATACGAGTCCCACACGAGGTTGATAACACAAATTCTAAATCTGATAGTACATTTCTCATCGAGATAAAGCTATTGAATCACGCGGAATGTCAACTCCACACAATCCTTCACATACCAAGATTCAATTATTATTCAAACCATCATATACATCATGCCAAAAACTCAGAGAAATCCTTGGTCACTCCAATAATTCTATATACCATAAGCTCATGACGTCCACTCACCATCAAATGTCTATCTAACACATCATGACAGTCTGTGTAGTCCAATCAATAAAGCAGTTTCAATCCCCTCAAAATCCTCCATAACCATGTAGAACTCTAGGTCTGTACCGTAACGCCCCCATAATTCATCTATCATAATTCGAACAAACTAAACCAACATAAAAAAAAATACAGCATCTTCCACACATCACTTTTATTACTCGAACCAAAACCCAATCTTTAAAAAACAAATTTATGATAAACCCCTAGTAAGTCTGTGCCAAATTAGTTCACATCTCATAGTCATATCTGAACTCATAGGAGAAAATTCATACAACATTCAACTTCAAGCCACGGGTATTTATGCGATGTCTTATTCTTTCACCTTTCTTATATTCTTCCCATGACACCAATCTCAAATACCTTTAACCCTTCAATATACCGAATTCTTGTTCCTTTCGCTAACTCGCTTACCAATCTTATCCTTTGACTAACAACCCATGACATTTTATCACATACTCTAGACCAAAACTTTAAGTGAAACTCTTTGTTAGGTCCTTTAACAATCAAAAGTGACCAACAACCCAAATCATGTACAAGTCCTTCCAATTGCTCAATACTAGATATGATTGATCATTTCTTACCTTACTAATTCATACCTCGAAAAAACTTACTATCACGAACGTAAACTTACATTGACAAACTTGAATTCTGATTCCAACCGTACCAGTTACCAAACTCAAAACAACACAGAACTTATCACCACACTCGAGCCGAACGTCTATAGATTTCTTTCTCAAACCTTATCCAATATTTTTTAACCCATATGAATGACACAAAACACTATCACTATAACCAGAGCTAAACAGATGGAACCACGTGTCTCGAAATCCAATTCTCCGCTCTCGCTAAAGATACATCTTTGGCTCTTTCAATTAGAGTAAACATCATTGTTCTCGCCTCTTTCTGAAGGGTAAACTACATTCCACTAATTCTTTCCATTAATGACTCTAGCTCCTTTCAATTCTATTCGAGTGGTGTCTCAACACATTCTACAAATTTTCATATGACCTCACTACTCACCAAATAATAGCAAATCATAACTTTAGATACTCGCAAGTCGTCAGTACAATACAAAAATTTATTTAACCAACAATCCTTATCAGATAATTGTATCTCAATCACAATCCATCGCAAATTCTTACTGCCATCATGCTCATTTAGCCCTTGCCATCACCATGAATTCAACCTTGTCATCGACGTGACACCTCAAATCCAGCTATACCAATCAAATCCAAAGGACTCGCTCAATACTATATGCACTTTCTTAGTAAAATTCCTAATTGCCTTCACACAAGTATACTTGTTGAATTTTTTATTTTTTTTTACCCATAAACTTTCCATTTCGATATCGATCCACTCCCTTGGAGCTTATGGTGAAATTACTAGTCCTCATTTAGAATCCTCATAATACACTTCACAACCTAAACACATTAATACTGTACCAAAGATCCACCACTAAAATCCCTCTTAAACACAATACTTAACTCAAACGTCCGTAGTAACAAACTAGTTAGTTTCTCCAATGTGAATGCAATATCGAATATCATTATACGAGCATGTGATACAACTGATAACTCTTTAAGTAGTTAGTACTCACACTTGACAATTCACGTATTCATTTTCATATACCACTAGTATCACACCGTGACAGTCTGTTAGATCCACCACTAGAACACATCATATCTACCGAGAAGATCGTACCCAAATAGCCCACACATTTCTACCAATTGAATAGCTATAAAATATTATCAAATTTGTTCTGTCACTAGCCCAAGCGATATGCATCCTTTCATAGATCAGATTGATAGCAAAAGTAACACACTCCCTAACCTTAACTAACTAGGCATTGGTACCGTTGTAGTAGTCATATCATGACCCTCTTGGATATACACTCAATATGTAAAATCGTAGTAGAGATTCTGACCTCAATTGGCTTAACATCATTCTCATCAAATCTGATGACACTTTGCTAACTATAGTTTCCAAAGTTACAGGGTCCATTATCTAGTTGTCCCTTTAATCATATCACTTTCTTTTGTCAAACCACTCTAGATATTTCCTATACCGCACCAGTATTGTTCCCTCTGTTGGGTAACTAGCCTTACTCAACCCCTTCGAATGGCTAAACATTCCGAACCTGGCCAGACATCATTTTCATAAGTCTATCACTTTAACGTAAATATCGTATCTTACATAAAACCCACACGACACCGACTACTCGCATAAAGAACCACGCACGAGTCATCACTACAAGTGAGAGAGAATGGGATGAAGCGATAACAATCAGACCGGACCAAGAACGCACGAAAGAGATTCAACAAGTGAAGATTATTCCTAAAAGTCATTATAGCCTCTCGAAGATAAGTACAAAAGTCTCCGTACCGATCCTTGAGACTCTACTTAGACTCGGCTTGTAAACACATGAGCCCTATGAACCTGGGGCTCTGATACCATTTTGTCACGACCCAAAAATGATCATGGTGGCACTCGTCTTATTCCACCAAGACAAGTCAGCCTAAAACCCAAATAATATGATAAATGCGGAAGTTCATAATTAACTTATGTATATATATATCCCCAAAACCTGGTTGTCACGTGTACAACCCTCTAATTTATTACAATAGATATGAAAGAAATAAACAAGTCTCAAATGATGTTGTTTCTAGAATAGAACAAGATCATAAATAAGGAGTAAGAAGGTCTGCTGAGATGACAATCAACTACCTCACAAATCTCCATAAGAAGCCTCGGACAAGAAGATAAGAGAGGGTATCATGAAGATCCGAGCCCATAACCTACAAAAAAAATTGTAGAAGCAAAGGGTGAGTACCAAACCACACGGTACTAAGCAAGCAAACCTCTAAACATAACCTAAGGGTATGGAATACGGGTACTCCTTACACCTCAACCGAACCTCCACAACTACAACCTGCAGAAAAACCAGCCCAACCTAATAGTTCACAATTTACATAGCACATAGTTCAATCATATCACCCCAACAATTACAGATCAGCAACACACAAGATTAAGTTCACCAATCACAAGTTTCACAAACAAGTACTCATAAGTTCACAAATGATAAAGATATGCAATGCAATGAAATGCAATGTCAAGTATAGTGATGCATGTCTGACCTAGTGATACACACCCGCTGTCTCTCAGTCCGGGACCCATGGGGGACATATCTGTCGTTGCATCCGCCGTGGCGTGCGACACGACCCTCGATAATGAAATCCATCGCGACGTACAACACCTCCCTCGATAATAAAATTCACCACGGCGTGCGACACGTCCCTCGAATCATAGTATCCGTCGTGGCGCGCGAGACGTCCCTCGAAATGGTACATCCTCTTTAATTTCTTATTTTTCCTCAATTCACAAAACACTTGGCACAGCCATGTCTCAGAACCAATGCAAATAACATATTCACATAAATAATGAGGAGATGACCATTTTCATAACAATGCACACTTCACAACAACACAATCGTGATACAACATCAACAATGAATCAATAAACCTTTCAAACCATTCTCAACACATCACACACCAATAATTAATCACATTGCCTTTTATTACCCCTTTTCCATCATTAAAATTATTCAATATGGACAAGTCAATCCATCACCAAGTCTCATTACTCCCCAACACATACCACAAGAAATACACGAATTCTATACGCTTAACAAGGGTTGAGAAATCCACTTACCTCAATTACTCAACAATTCACTCCGGGACTTGAGCCTTCCCCTTTCGTTGAGCTTCCCAAATCAAAGCAATCTATTCAAGTAAATAATCACAATAAGATTTCGAAACTAGCAACACCTATATTACTATAGGTTTAACCTAGACCCAAAAACTCATCCAAATCTATAATCAAGTTCCTAATCTTGATATCAATTAACATGTCAACTCTCATATTTCCAAATTCCAAGTCTAGGGTTATGTTCCAATTCCTCCAATATCAAAAATCTAATAATATTCATATAATACAATACATCTAATATTTAATTACTTACCTCAATATATCATAACTTACTTTATAGCATGATAATAAAATAAGACAAATTAAAACTGGAAGCCCACTGGTTACGAACCAGTGGCAAAATCCATGTCAAAGCTCCTAATATGTGTACCATAACCAACAACCCAACCCATCTAATTATATAACCAAGCTGTCAGGTTTATCACTAGTTAATTTACAAAAATATTTTTCTCACTATTTCTTTTCCAACTACAACAACGTAAATGGCATTGGCCCAGCTGCTTCCTCAAAACAAAGTATTATTATATTAGTATGTGTGGAATTATGCAATTTTATATATACATCACAGGAGTTGGAGGGTTCTTACCAGGAAAAAGGACCGAGCACTTCCTTAGCAGTTAGAGCGTTGCTGCGTTAGTTTTTTAGGTATGACCTAAAAATATTAAATCCCTCTATATTTAATTCAATTTTATATATGGGCCAAAAGATATACGATCATAAATAAATTTCAAACTTGGCCCATTATTATCAACTAAATTTATTATCTAAAAATTACCCATAAATTAATTAATTATAGTTCAAAATTCCCAAACCAACTGCAACGACAGATTATAAATGACTCGGAACAACTATTGGAAGGGGTAAAACGGTAATTTTATGAAAATTTCCAAAAATGACCTTGCGGGTCGTTACATGCACCAACAAAAAGAAAATAAAAAATAAACTTTTTTTATAGAGGGTTAATTACCACACTGTGTTGGCAAAAAAAATTATTTCAATAAAATGATCATGTGTATATGTAATGTATTGATATAGTATAAATACTATATAAATGATGTCTAACTATGTATCAAAAATGTATATACATCTATATACATTGCAGATCGATTTTTTCAATCCTAACCAACCCAAATCTCCTCTACATAGTCTTAAATATTAGACACGAGCTCCTCTCAATGTTTCGAGTCTTTTGATATATTATTCACTTGAAATGATTTATGTTTGTGGCACGTTGATTTTAACTTTGAACAAGCTTTGAACATGAAAGAATGAGGAGGACGAAGAAGGAAGGAAGAAGTCATTAATGGTTGAAAGAAAAAGACATAGCGAAAAAGAAAAGCACAAGCGCAAAAATCACTTCGCTAAATTGAAAAGTTACTAAATGGCCATTTTAAGAATTAACAATAATAATTGAGTAATTTTGGATTAAAAAAACTATCCCAATGAACTTTTTGTCTAATTTTCCCCTTTATAAGACAAGATCGATATTGGGCTAATCAAGAAAGGTAAGACCTTTAATCCAAATATAATATAATATAATATAACCAGGTGTTAATTTGATCATTTTTTCTATCCTAGTAGCCTAACTAGCAATACCATTAAGAAGATAATAGTTTGAGACTTGAAAACAATGTGGAAAAATCATCCTATGCGTAAAACACTTGCTAAAGAAATTTGGAAGGATCAAAATAATTTACTCAGAGCTATTAGAAACTTTACCAAAAAAGCAAAAATCTAGAATGCTCAGAAATATGATGGCTTAAGTCTCGTGTCCAACGCTTAATAAAAGGGGGGAGAGACTTAATATGTTGAACTTTTGATCCAGAGCAACTTCATAGAGTAGTACTTCCTGCTGTGGATGACAGACTTGATTGATTGGAGGAGAAGTTAGTTAAAGAGAAGAGATAATTACTGAAACGACCCCAAAAATGCCCGAAAATGTGCTTCGGAAACACCTATAATTGTAATTTCCATATATCTCAAAATCCGTGCATGATTTCGGAAATTCGACTTCATATTCTTATTTGTGGGGTCAAATTGAGTGGGAAATGGGTCTAACCCGAATTTTAGAGCAACCGTATCAAAATTCAAAAATCGCAAAAAATTGCGATTTGGAGGGTCAACTTTAAAGGGGCATATATCTTAGCACACAAGGAACTGGAAGGGCTGCAAACCATAAAATTAAAGCTCTTTGCGTTAGCTTTCCAACGCACTTGGTTTCACCTTAGTCCGAGTTAGGATGAGGGAGTTATGACCATTTTCGTAAAACCTGTCTGTGCAGAATTTCCAATTCCAGTGAGCGAATTTTCTAGGCGGGTTGGAGTCATTTTTTTATAAAAAGGGGATATGTCCCATACTTAGTCATTTTCTAAACTCCAAAAACACTCTCTAAGCCCTCTCCAAAAATTCCACCAAGATCTTCAACCAAATTCAAACATCTCAAGCTCTAATTCCGGATTCAAGACTCCATCTCAAGCTTCGATTCTCCATTCCAATCTTCATCAAGGATTCTCCAAAGTTGAGGTATGTGGGTTTGATTGTGGAAACCTTCCTTTCCACAAGTCCAACCATTTATCCTCTATTTCTACTTCAAATTTATGGGTCCTCATGATCAATTATATTCTTGAATACGGAATTACACTCACACCTAATTATGGTCCTTTTTGCATATTATCATGAAAATGGATTTTTATGTGATGTTTATGGTTTACATGCTTCCATGATCAAATTATGAAGGTTGATATATATATGTATGTTTGTTTGGTGGGCATGATTTAATTATGATTTTGGATTGGTTGAATTAGTATTCTTGAAATACATGATTTCATTTACATGAACAATTGCCACCATGTGTTTGATAAAATGCCCATTTATAGAATTTTTAGGAAAGGGAAGGTCCAAGGTACGTCCTATGAGTCGGATGGTTATGTAATTACTGAAATGATGATGAAATGGACACATGTATATGATTTTCTCTATATAAGTGTTGTGAGTCGACCATGCCTAGTACGGGGGGGTAGTAGGCCCGTATAACCGTATCGAGGGGTTGGTACCTTGGTTGCCTAGTACGGGGGGTAGTAGGCCGTATAACCATATCGAGGGGTTTGTACCTTGGTCCCTAGCTCGGGGGGTGGTAGGCCCGTGTAACCATATTGAGGGGTTTGTACCTTGGTCCCCTAGCACGGGGGGTAGTAGGCCCGTATAACCGTATCGAGGGGTTTGTACCTTGGTCCCTAGCTCGGGGGGTGGTAGGCCCGTGTAACCATATTGAGGGGTTTTGTACCTCTTTCGCCTCTCCAAGGGGGTGGTAGGCCTTGGAAATACTATATTGATGGTCACTCGCCACACATGTACTACGTCCCACTAAATATGATTTTTTATGTAAGCATCATTATACAAATCATTTCATTAATATGCTATCTATTGGGTATGATTACGCATTTTTCCTATGGATGTCCATCTAATGTAGCATTGCATTGCATCCCATATACTTAGTACATTCAAATGTACTAACGCATACTCTATGCCTACATGATGTCACCATGTAGGGACCGGAGCACCGCTTGACCATCCTCCTCCGCGTGGCTAGTACGATTTTCTATGGTGGTTATTGGTGAGTCCTCCATTTCGGGGACGTTGCTCATGATCTTTTGCTATGTATAAAACTTTTCCTTTCTAGTTATGTTTTGACTATGAGGGTGAGCCCGGTAGTTTTTCTTGGCCCCCGCTAAGTACTCATGTTTAGAGGTGGTGTTGGACAAGTTGTGTTTTATGCTTGAGCTTGACTCATCTATGGTATTTATGTATCATTTCTTTTTTTTCTTCTTGCTCCCTTAGTCCCGATTTCCCCTTGACTATGCTTATCGCTTATGGTCATTTAATTGCTTCCGCGACCAAGGATGTGTAATGATACGCTATGAGGCTTGTTTGGGTTCCTTCGGGTTCCCCATTCGCCGGTCACATCTAGGCCCTAGGCTTGGTCGTTACATACTTGGTATCAGAGCCCCTGGGGTTGAATGAATACTCGGAGTCCACACACAATTAAATTATACGCGTGATTAGAGTCCGATTCATGGTTGTGTTGTGCAACCACAAACTATGAGTAGGAGGCCTATGAGACGTTTTAGGAAATGTTTCCCCTTCCTCTATGTTTCAGTCTTGTGTAGAGTTGATTAGGTTCTTCCGCTAACAGTTGTTCTTTTTGCTATGCAAGATCATGTCTAATAAAGAGGAAGACGAGCCTGGACTCGTTGCGTTGAGTCATATAAGGTGTCTACTCGCTATTTGGTGCATATATTGTTTGTAGGAAGGTCTATAGAAATTGTCCTATTTTTGCCTCTTGGTAAATATTGCTTGTGATCTTGTTGAATTGAACATGGGTCGATTTTGATGTTGTTCTTGAGGGATGGATTGGTTGCATGCATACTATGCTTCTATTGATTGTAGAACCCGTAGGGTCAGTTCCAATCCAAGTGAACCCATTCTTGAGTGGGAAGCAAAATGTGGAAGTGCAAAGGGTAGATTCATCTCTTGCATTAAAGCCCGTAAGTTGATCTCTAAGGGGTGTCTCTATCACCTCGTGAGGGTTAGGGATGTGGAGTCCAAAACCCTTCTTATAGAGTCGGTTCCGGTCGTAAATGAATTCCTTGATGTCCTTCCTAATGACCTTCCCGATGTTCCTCCCGAAAGGGAAATAGATTTTGGCATAGACCTCCTCCCCGATACTCAACCCATTTCTATTCCCCCTTACCGTATGGCCCCGGCGGAGTTAAAGGAGTTGAAAGAACAATTGAGGGACTTGTTGGAGAAGGTTTTTATTAGGCCTAGCCAATCACCATGGGGTGCACCGGTGTTGTTTGTGAAGAAGAAAGATGGGTCCTTTAGGATGTGTATTGATTATCGGCAACTCAATAGGGTCACCGTCAAGAATAAATATCCTCTTCCTAGGATTGATGACTTGTTCGACCAATTGCAGGGGGCTAGCCACTTCTCTAAGATTGATCTTCGGTCCGGGTATCATCAAGTGAAGGTGAGGGAGGGTGACATTCCCAAGACAACCTTCCGGACTAGGTATGGACATTATGAATTTGTGGTCATGTCCTTTGGGTTGACCAATGCACCGGCTACCTTCATGGACCTAATGGATAGGGTCTTTAAACCCTACCTTGATTCCTTTGTTGTGGTCTTCATTGATGATATTTTAATCTATTCGCATAGTGAGGAAGAACATATGGGTCACTTGAGGGTTGTGTTGAAAAGATTAAGAGAGGAGAAGTTGTATGCCAAGTATGAAAAGTGTGAATTTTGGTTGAGGGAGGTTGCCTTCCTAGGTCATGTGGTGTCGGGGGATGGTATTAAGGTAGACCCTAAGAAGACCGATGTGATTAGAAATTGGCCTAGGCCATTGACCCCGTCGGATATTAGGAGCTTCTTGGGCTTAGCGGGTCACTACCGGAGATTTGTGAATGGGTTTTCTTCTATTGCTTCTCCCATGACTAAGTTGACACAAAAGAAGGCTAAGTTTGAGTGGATCGACGAGTGCGAAAGGAGTTTTCAAACCTTGAAAGATAAACTTGTGTCCGCTCCTATATTGTCACTACCGGATGGGCTTGAGGGATTTGTTGTGTATTGTGATGCTTCTAGAGTTGGCCTTGGGTTTGTGGTCCTAATGCAAATGGTCAAGGTGATAGCCTAACTGCTTCTAGACATACTCAAAGTGCATGAAAAGAACTATCCTAACGCATGATCTGAATTATGCCGCGGTGGTGTTTGCTTTAAAGATTTGGCGTCTTATTTGTTATGGGGTACATATGTTAATGTGTTCCACCGATCATAAGAAGCCTCCCAATATGCTTCACCCAAAAAGATCTCAATGAAGACAAAGAAGGTGGCTAGAATTTCTTAAAAGATTAATGATATGGTGTGCATTATCATCCCGGTAAAGCTAATGTGGTGGCGGATGCTTTGAGTAGGGTGTCTATGGGTAGCCTAGCTCATGTTGATATTGGTAAGAGGGAAATGGCTAGGGAGGTACATCGGTTGGCTAGGTTGGGGGTTAGGTTGGAAGAGGTTGGAAATGGTGGGGTGGTCGTTGTTGATGGTGCTAGGTCTTCCTTGGTTGGATGAGGTGATAGCAAAACAAGATCTTGACTCTTCCTTGTTTGAATTGAAGGCCTTGGTGAAAGAGGGCAAGGTGGAAGTTTTCTCCCAAGGGGGAGATGGTGCCCTTAGGTACCAAGGTAGGTTTTGTGTGCCTTGTGTTGATGGTTTGAGGGAGAAAATTCTTGAGGAGGCTCATAATTCTTCCTACTCCATCCACCCCGGTTCCACCAAAATGTATAGAGATTTGAGGGATGTGTATTGGTGGAGAGGCATGAAGAAGGACATTGCCAATTTCGTCTCCGGTTGTCATAATTGTCAACAAGTCAAGGCCGAACATCAAAGGCCGGGTGGTCTAACCCAAGACATAGAGATTCCTACTTGGAAGTGGGAAGAAATTAATATGGATTTTTTAGTTGGTTTACCCAAGACTAGAAAAGGTTTTGATTCTATGTGGGTGGTGGTTGATAGGATGACAAAATCGGCTCATTTTCTACCGGTAAAGACAACATATGGGGCGGAAGATTATGCAAGGTTATATATTCATGACTTGGTAAGGTTGCATGGGATTCCTCTATCCATCATATCGGACCGTGGTACTCAATTTACTTCACACTTTTGGAAGTCTTTTCAAAGGGTCTAGGTACGAGAGTTAAGCTTACTACGGCCTTTCACCCGCAAACGGATGGACAAGCCGAAAGGACTATCCAAACACTTGAGGATATGCTTAGGGCTTGTGTATTGGGGCTTAAGGTAACTGCGGATCATCTTCCATTGATTGAGTTTGCCGTATAACAATAGCTATGCATCTAGCATCGTATGCTCCTTTTTGAGGTCTCTATGGACGTTGTAAATCACCGGTTGGGTGGTTGAGTGTGAGGAGCCTGTTAGGACCAAGACCTAGTTAGTGAGGCTCTTGAGAAGGTGAGGATGATTAGAGAAAGGTTGAAGGTGGCCCAAAGTCGCCAAAAGTCCTATGCCGATGTGAGGAGAAGGGCTCTTGAATTCCGAGTTGGTGATTGGGTTTATTTGAAAGTGACACCCATGAAGGGTGTGGTTCGTTTTGGTAAGAAGGGCAAGTTGAGCCAAAGATACGTGGGTCCTTATAAGGTGATGAGGAGAATTGGCAAGGTAGCTTATGAGTTGGAATTGCCTAGCGAGATGGATTTGGTTCATCCGGTATTTCATGTGTCTATGTTGAGGAAGTGTGTGGGTGATCCGAATTCCATTGTGTCTCTTGATGTTGTGGGTGTTGTTGAAGATAATTTGACCTATAAAGAGGTTCCGGTTCAGATTTTAGATAGACAAGTGAAGAGGTTGAGAAACAAAGATGGGGCTTCCATTAAAGTCCTTTGGAGAAATCAACAAGTTGAAA
Source organism: Solanum appendiculatum (assembly GCA_018342035.1). Lineage (NCBI taxonomy): Eukaryota > Viridiplantae > Streptophyta > Magnoliopsida > Solanales > Solanaceae > Solanum > Solanum appendiculatum. Next base: position 29,374 of record JAGDQO010001750.1, read on the forward strand.
GTGCTACTTGGGAGGCCGAAGCGGACATGCAAAGGCGATATCCTTATCTTTTCCACTCCACTCGAGCCTAAGGTATTGATCTAAGCCCTTTATAAAATCTTCATGTCTTAAGTTTCAGGCCCCATGCATTGCATACATCATGTTTAAGTTGACAAGTTCATTGTGTTTTAAACTATTGAGGTTTTGAAATAAGGTGTAAGTGCATTGTTGCATCCTTATGTGGGCTGAAATTGCCATGTTTGTGTCTCTCATGTACGTTTCTTTAACATTCGGGGACGAATGTTCCCAAGGGGGAGATATTAAAACGACCCCAAAAATGCCCGAAAATGTGCTTCGGAAACACCTATAATTGTAATTTCCATATATCTCAAAATCCGTGCATGATTTCGGAAATTCGACTTCATATTCTTATTTGTGGGGTCAAATTGAGTGGGAAATGGATCTAACCCGAATTTTAGAGCAACCGTATCAAAATTCAAAAATCGCAAAAATATTGCGATTTGGAGGGTCAACTTTAAAGGGGAATATCTCTTAGCACACAAGGAACTGGAAGAGCTGTAACCTATTAAATTAAAGCTCTTTGAGTTAGCTTTCCAACGCCCTTGGTTTCACCTCATTCCAAGTTAGGATGAGGGAGTTATGACCATTTTCGTAAAAACCGTCTGGCAGATTGCAATTCAGTGACTGTTTTTTTGATGCGAGGTTGGAGTCATATGTTATAAAAAAGGGTTGTCCCATACTTAGTCCATTTCTAAAACTCCAAAAACACTCTCTAAGCCCTCTCCAAAAATTCCCAAGATCTTCAACCAAATTCAAACAGCTCAAGCTCTAATTCCGGATTCAAGACTCAATCTCAAGCTTCGATTCTCCATTCCAATCTTCATCAAGGATTCTCCAAAGTTGAGGTATGTGGGTTTGATTGTGGAAACCTTCCTTTCCACAAGTCCAACCATTTATCCTCTATTTCTACTCCAAGTTTATGGGTCCTTATGATCATTTATGAACTCTTGAATTATGGAATTACTACTACACACCCTATTATGGTCCATTTTGCATATTATCATGAAATGGAATTATTATGTGATGTTTATGGTTTACATGCTTCCATGATCAAATTATGAAGGTTGATATATATATGTATGTTGTTGGTGGGCTGATTTATATGGATTTTGGAATTGGGTGGACTTAGTATTCTTGAAATACATGATTTCATTTACATGAACAATTGCCCACCTTGTGTTTGATAAAATGCCCATTTATAGAATTCTTAGGAAAGGGAAGGTCCAAGGTACGTCCTATGAGTCGGATGGTTTATGTAATGTACTGAAAGATGATGAAATTGGACCACATGTATATGATATTCTCCATCTATATAAGTGTTGTGAGTCGACCAAGCCTAGTACGGGGGGTAGTAGGCGCCCGTATACGTATCGAGGGGTTGGTACCTTTGTTGGCCTAGTACGGGGGGTAGTAGGCCCGTATAACCGTATCGAGGGTTGGTACCTTGGTTGCCTAGTACGGGGGGTAGTAGGCCCGTATAACCATATCGAGGGGTTTGTACCTTGGTCCCTAGCTCGGGGGGTGGTAGGCCCGTGTAACCATATTGAGGGGTTTGTACCTCTTTCGCCTCTCCAAGGGGGTGGTAGGCCTTGTAAATACTATATTGATGGTCTCTCGCCACACATGTACTACGTGCCACTAAATATGATTTTTATGTAAGCATCATTATACATATCATTTCATTAATATGCTATTTATCGGGTATGATTACGCATTTTTCCTATGATGTCCATCTAATGTAGCATTGCATTGCATCCCATATACTTAGACATCAAAGTACTAACGCATACTCTATGCCTAATGATGTCACCATGTAGGGGAAACCGGAGCACCGCTTGACGCACCCTCCTCCGCGTGGCTAGTACGATTTTCTATAGTGGTTATTGGTGAGTCCTCCATTTCGGGACGTTGCTTCATGATCTTTTGATAACTAATGGTATTACAACTTTTTCCTTTTTAGTTATGTTTTGACTATGAGGGTGAGCCCGGTAGTTTTTCTTGGCCCCCGCTAAGTACTCATGTTTAGAGGTGGTGTTGGACAAGTTGTGTTTTATGCTTGAGCTTGACTCATCTATGGTATTTATGTATCATTTCTTTTTTTCTTCTTGCCCCCTTAGTCCCGATTTCCCCTTGACTATGCTTATCGCTTATGGTCATTTAATTGCTTCCGCGACCAAGGATGTGTAATGATACGCTATGAGGCTTGTTTGGGGTTCCTTCGGGTTCCCCATTCGCCGGTCACATCTAGGCCCTAGGCTTGGGTCGTGACAAAAAGGTCGCTTTTCTCATGAAGTTCGGGATTGCATCAATTATGTTATTGGTATTTCCCCAGTAATCTAGAACGATACAATTGAGGTCTGGGTGAGTAGCCCACATCGATTCGAATCTAAAAATATTATGATGTCATTTTGTTTTATTTTGGAAGAGCGAGAGCAAAAGTGTACAGTGATCAGAGTGTGTTTGCAGCAAGTGATGGACTTGCGCGTTAGGAAATTTTGAAGCGACTCAGCATTGGCAAAGAAACGGTCAAGTCATTCTAGGATGAGTTTACTTTTATCCTTAAAGCGTTTACTTAGCCAAGTGTATTTTTCCCCCTTAAAACCCAAATCATTCAAATTTACAATAATTAATTGTTTCCTAGAAATCATTCATACGGGGTCTACTGGCCGGTCGGTCTACCACCAGACTTATCAAAGCTACTCATTAATTCGTTAAAATCTCCTTCTAATAACTAACATCCATTATACATATTCTTAATTCTTTTTAGATTATTCCACAAAATATTCCTATTCTTCCTGCACGTGCTAGCATAAATGCAACTCAAAAATCAAAAGTCGTTAGTGGAACATACCTTCACCATTGCATGAATCTCTTGTCCAGAGGTAACAATATCATTCACTTCTAATATACAGTCATCCCAAAGAATGACCAGGGCACTAACATTCTCCACAGATGGGACTTGTATCATTTTTGTAGAGGGAAAGTCGTTTATCACGATTTGGTGATTATGCATTTTTGTTTCGACTAAGGCTACTAGTGGTGGTTTATGCCAATCTATTAAAGATCTAAAGTTCCTCCTAAGATCTAGACTGTTACAACCTCTGTATTTCTGAATGATGATATTCATGGATCTATTCTGGTTGGATGGGACATGTCCCACATTTGAGGGAATTCATACCTTCTGAGTTGGATTCATTACTACTATGAAATTCCCTATTTTTGGAGAACGTGGAGCACAAATATCTATTGAAACTTTCCTTAAGTTTGGAGGGCAAATTAGAGTGCATTTTTTTTTAATAGTTCTTTGAATAGCATTACTTTTACTTCATTTAACACCCAAATTTCTTTACGAGTTTCCCTCATCATTTCCATCGCTTCCTCTACTTCTTGGATACTTGGATTTGGTTCTACGTTTTGGCCAACA
>JAGDQO010001751.1:600000-784764 GCA_018342035.1 Solanum appendiculatum
ATATGTTTACTTATTTTGTCATGGGCATTGATTCTGTGTGTGAGTCTCTTGCAGTACCTATTAGTGTCTCTACCATGGTAGGCAATTCATTAGTGGTGGATTGGGTGTACTAGGATTTGTAGTGACACTTTTAGGTAGTGACAGCTGGGCATACTTGATTTTATTAGATATGTTTGATTTTGATGTGATCTTGGGTATGGACTTATTATCTCCCTATCATATGATTTTAGATTGTTTTGTTAAGACCTTGATATTAGCTTATCGTAGTTTACCTCGATTAGAGTAGAAGGGTACTAATGAGTCTGTGTCCGAAGGGAGTGATATCTTTTTTCTGTGATTGTTGCATGATGGAAAGGGTTTCATATCATATTTGGTTCATGTCCAAGATCTTACTAAGGATCCGTCTTCTTCAAAGACCACGAGGGTGGTAAGAGAGTTTGTAGATACATTTCCTATAGATTTATTGGGTGCTCCTCCAGATCATGATATTGACTTTTTGATTAAATTGGAGTTGAGCACCAAGCCCATTTCTATTTCTTCTTATCGAATGTCTATGGCCGATCGAGTTGAAGGAGTTAAAAGAGCAATTAGAGGATTTGTTGAAGAAATGATTCATTCGGCCTAATGTCTCACCGTTGGACGCATTGGTCTTGTTTGTGAACAAGAAAGATAGTACTATTGTGTATCGACTATTGTCAATTAAACAAGTTTATGATTAAGAATAAGTACCCTATTCCTCATATTGATGATTTATTTGATCATCTTTAGGGTGCATCTGTGTTTTCCATGATTGACTTGAGGTTGGATTACCATACGTTAAGGGTTCGACATTCAAATATTTTGAAGATAGCTTTCAGGACTCATTATGGTATTATGAGTTTGTAGTCACGTCTTTTAGGTTGACTAATGCCCCAGTTGCTCTTATAGAATTGATGAACCAGGCATTTTAGCCTTATTTGGATTCCTTTGTGATAGTATTTGTGATTGATATCTTGGTTTACTCCAAGAATGAGGCCGATCATGCTCACCATTTACGGATCGTACTTTAGAGATCAAGGGAGGAGAAATTGTGTTAAGTTCTCTAAGTGTGAGTTTTGGCTTTCTAGGGTCATGTGGTGACCAAGGATGGTATTATGGTTTATCTGATCAAGGTCACAATAGTTCGTGATTGGGCTAGGCCTACTTACCCTACCTAGATTTAGAGTTTCATCAGGATATTGGGTTATTATCATCGATTCGTTTAGGGCTTTTCTTCCATTATAGCCTATTTGGTAAGTTGACTCCAAAGACCATTCTGTTTCAATGGGTGGATGAGTGTGAGGCGAGATTTCAAAAACTCAAAGGGTTGTTGACCTCGACACCTATTTTGGCATTACCTGAGAAAGATGTAGCAGTTGTAACGTTTTGTTATACTTCAGTGTTGAGCTGGTGGAGTGTGTGTTCATGCAAAAGGAGAGGGTTATAGCCTATTCTTCTTGACAGTTGAAGAATCATGAGAAGAACTCCCCTACTCATGATTTGGAGTTAGCGGTGATGATCTTCGTCTGGAAGTTATGAAGACATTATCTCTATGGTGTGCATTGTGAAGTCTTTACCGATCATCGTTGCCTTAAATATCTCTTTTCTTAGCCAAATTTAAACATGAGGCCGTGTAGATGGTTGGAATTATTAAAGGATTATGACATTACCATTCTGTATCATCCGAGCAAGGCATTTGTGGCAGTGGATGCTTTGAGTTGAAAGGCACCAAGTATGGGTAGTTTAGCCTTTCTTAAGGTGGATGATAGATCTTTGATATTGGAGGTTCAGAATTTGGCTAGATAGTTGGTTTGACTTGATATTTCAGCACCTAATCATATTTTGGCTTTCATTGAGGCTAGGTCTATGTTGATGGATCAGATTCGTGCTCACCAATTTGATGATGTTAGGTACGTATGATATTGGAAGAGGCTCATTGCTCAAAGTATTCTATTCATCCGGGGGAACCAAAGATGTATCATGACTTGAAGCAACACTATTGGTGGTGTGGTATCAAGAGGGAAATTTTGGACTTTGTAGCCAAGTGTTTGAATTGTTAGCAAGTGAAGTATGAGTATCAAAGACTGGGTGGTATGACAAAAAAATGCCTATTCCCAAGTGGAAGTAGGAGCACATTACTATGGAGTTTGTGAATTGATTACCCTTGACCTTGGGTAAGTATGATTTTGTTGGGGTGATTGAGGACAAGTTGACCAAGTCGGCTTATTTCATTCCAGTGAAGACTAATTATAATGCGGAGCAATTGGCCAAGATCTACATTCGTGAGATTTTTCTGTTGCATGAAGTGCCTATTTCTACTATGTCTGATAGAGGTACTCAGTTCACCTCACATTTATGGAGTTTTATGTAGGAGCAGATGAGTACCAAGCTTGACTTGGGTACCGCTTTCCATCCTTAGACTGATAGTCAGTCTGAGTGGACTATTCAAGTGCTTGAGGATATGTTTCGGGCTTGTGTCATGGACTTTGGTTGTCATTGGGACGAATTCCTACGCCTTGCAGAGTTTTCTTATAAGAAAAATTATCATTCTAGCATTCAGATGGCACTGTTTGAGGTATAGGTTTGTTGAGACACTCTATGGATAGAGTAAGATTGACTGAGCAATGCCTTGTGACCTCCTAGAGTAGGAAAAAGAGTACGCAGATAGGCGTGTTCGTGAGGTATCCTATGTTGTTGGTGAGAGGTTTTGCTTAAGGTGTCACCCACCAAAGGTGTGATGAGGTTCAGGAAAAAAAGGAAGATTAGTCCACGGTTTATGGGCCTTTTGAGATTGTGGAGAAGTTAGAGATGTAGCTTATAGGTTAGCCTTGCCTCCGAACCTCTTAGCTATCCATCCTATGTTTCATGTTTCGATGCTTAAGCGATACCATCATAATGATTCTCATGTAATTCAGTGGGACTCGGTTCCTTTGGATGAGGATTTGTCCTTTGAGGAGGAGCCTATTGCTATCTTGGATAGGAAAACTAGGCAGTTGAGGTCCAAGCATACTAATTTAGTGAAAGTGCAGTAGAGACACTGACCTGGTGAGGAGGCTACATGGGAGGTGGAGTCCGACATGCACTGTAGATACCCTCAGCTTTTCACCCCTTTCAGGTACCAAATTTTGCTTTTTGTTCGAGTATGAATGCGTGCTTTAGTGGTGGATAGTGTAATGCCCTATTTCATGAGAAATTACCTTTATGTATGAATTTACCATTTTACCCTTATCCTCTATGTTTTTATGATTAGTATATGTTGTGGAAATGGTTAGTGTGGTCCCCGATGTGATCAGATGCGATTTTGGTGGATTTGAGACTTCTGAATTGAATTATATTGTAATAGTTGACATTGGTCAACATTATGATATTTGAGCAGTGGATGGTGATTCTGTCAGTTCCATTGAGTCTGAAGCATTGAGTTTGGTATTGTAGGGTCGTCGGTTCGAGTCCCGAGACATTAGGTTATGATTTGGGTATTTAGGTAAAAAGTTAAATTTTTGGCCTACATATGTTCCGAAGGGTATTTCGGTCATAACAATCTTTTTTTTGAAATTCGACGATTCCATTGGTTCTGAAACAAGTTTTATGATGAATTTACACTATTGGTTCATGTATATGGGGTTTCAAGGGTCAAAAAGATGTTTTAAAGGTTGTTGATGCTCACTCTTAGCGATGGAAATAAAGAGTTTTAGCGACGGAAAATGGTTTTAGCGACGAAATTGATGAGTTAAATATCTATTCAAATCCATTTCGTATTTCTGACATTTTGGGAGGTAGAAAGGTCCATTTGAGGTGATTTTTGATGCGTTTTTCTCTCATAATCATTAGGTACGTATTTCTAGCTTTATTTTACTTGTTTTCAAAGAATATCTCTTTCAGTTTTCATGATTTCTATCCACAAAGTGGATATTTTAAACTCCAAACTAGAGAAATCAAAATTGTTAATTTGAAGGTCTATTGGAATGGGTTTTCATTGATTTTTTGGATTTAAGGTCCTTGTATTGTGGGTAAACTGATTTTGACATAGTTTTTCCAGAATTTCGCATTTTAAACCTCATTTCAAATGGCATTTTTTTTAGTTTTTCCCTTAAAGTTGAAAAAATAGGTTTTACTTGATTTAATCATCCATTTGAACTCGTTTTCACATGGGTTTTCACCCATAGACTCCTTTTCACTTAATGAACATGAATTTCCAACAAAAATTTGATTTTACCCTTTTTTGAACTGGAGGAGCGTTTGGGTGATTTTAGATCTGATTCAAGACCATAACAATATGGTATCGTTGGAACCCTCTTGATGTGTATCTTCCATTTTTGATAGTTGGAGATATTTTCGGGACTGTTATAGAGGAAAAGCACCGGTAGAGTTATTCGAGTGAAGTTTTGGCTTTCGAGGTAGGTTTGACTTATCCTTCTTTTAGATTGGGTTGGGTAATTAATCTTTCTTATGAACTAGACTATGGGATGGAATCACAACATGAGATTGAGATGTTGGAAATTCTATACTTTATTGTTTCGCCTGTGTAGGGGCTTATTTGTAATACTTTGCCTGTGTGGGGTCCTTATATGATACTATTAATTGCTTTGAGAGCATGTGATACATGAGTTGCCAGAGAGAGGGGTTGAGTTGTATATTCAAGCATTATTTACTTGAAATGCCCGAGTTAGGGGCTTGAAGTGGTTTTTTATCACATCTTAAAATGAAAGGAACATTTCTAAATGGTAAAGGCTTATTTCAAATGAATTCTTCCACTATTTGCCATGTATGGGTGTGTATCATGATTTATTGAGTTTAGGGACTTTAGACTCTTTTAAACCTATGTTGAATTGATTATGCCTCCCTATTGTATGTGTTGTGATGCGTGATGCATTCATTCTCATTCATCATACTATTGATCATGGGAATCCGAGAAACTAGAGAAGTACTATTTTGAGAAAGAAAATCCTTGACCACAAGGTAGCTGGCAAGTGGATGAGATATTGAGATTATGAGATATGTACATGGACTGCGAGTCCCTCATGTGTCCTTGTCTGGAAGTGAACGCTGGGCAAGGTGTATAAGGAAGGTTGTGTGACAACCTTGGTTCCATCACATCATTTCATTATTGCATTGCATTGGCCAGCTTTGTTTGTTGTTTAATTTTCTTTGGATATGAGAAATTATTTGTAACCTTACGTGTTACTTTACTCCGTAGTTCTTATATAAACTGGTGGAACTGATGCCGGAATGGGACTTATTGTATGCAGGTGGAAGAATTTCATAGTTTATTTTGTAAGTTCGATTAAATACTTTATACTTAGTTGGCCAAGCCTACTGAGTATATGTAGATTGTACTCACGCCTACTTCTTTAACCTTTTGTTGCAACCCTTAGTATGAGTGTTAATTGAGATAGCTGAATTGATCGTGCAATGTTTAAGCTTCGAAGTTGTGGTGAGATCCTCGTTCGGGTCATCATTTAAGCTTCATCTAATTTCATTCTGTCTTTATGTATATTTCAAAGACAAGTGTTGAATTTGAAATTTAGATATTGTATTAGAATGCTCTTAAAAGCTTATGATACCAGGTTTGGGAATTCTTTGTTGTATCTCAGTTTTTCTTCTATTACGGTCTAACTTCATTATAGAAGTCTCATATGTGTATTTACCTTCTTTTATGCAACATTTGAGATAATTCTTTAGTTAATTTCTTCGGCTTACACACCGGGTTAGGTTAGGGGTATGTGCCATCATGACCTCGATTTTTGGATCGTGACATTCACATAGGTCATTTAACTTGTCTTTTTAATAAAGACTAGTCGCGAATTCAACTAAGTCCCAATATTGAGGTTGCAGGGTTGGTGATGTTTCTAAGGTGACAAAGATGATGATCTCCGTCGCTTCCACTCCTCTTTCCCTTGTGGAGGGAGCTGTGTCTTATTTTTGAGATATTGAACACTCTTAGAAGTTCTTGTACCAGTTTAGACTAGTTCGTAGGGAGGGTTCCATGTGTTTTTTTTACAGACATTGGTAATTATCGAGGCTGGAAATTTGGTCTCTTAATTAAATGATGGATATATTGATTTTTTTAATTTTCGCACTATCAGTATTTTTATTGGATGGTAAGGGTTCTCCTATCTAGGGGTTAGAGGAGGTGCCCGCACTGCGCGGTAGTTTGAGTTGTGACAATTTTCTTCACTGCAATTGTTGCATGAATATTTTGTTCAAAAATTATGATGTTATAAGTGCGCTTGCATGCTTTAATTTTTATTTATCCATCTCAAAATCTATTTCTAGAGTTACTTTCTCAGTTCAGTATATTCAGTTAACCAGTTGTTTCATTAAGATATTTTACATACATACATTCCATTTACAAACACCATTTTGGAGCTGCATCTTTAAATGATGCAGATTCAGGTGTTCGTGATAGTCAACAGACGCTTCAGTAGTGTAATGACCCTTCAGGTCATTTGCATATTTGTGCCTCTTTTCTGTCGGTTAGAGATTTCCTGTAGCGACCCCAAGTCATTTCTGACTTACTGGCACTGTAGGTTCGGTCTCCTGGTCGTTCGTTTGGGTTTTATGCCTTTTTTCCTATTCTGGACCTTTTGAACCTTGAAAAGTTGATTTCGGTCATAAGTTCAGGTAAACAACCTCAGATGGGAATTCTGATGATTTCATCAATCCCAGAGCGGCCAAATTAGGCTAGAAGCATGGTTGACCTGAGTCTCGGGGGGTTTCCGGTGTGATTCTGGGGCCAGTTAGCTCTTTAGCCTTCGAAATTTGGCATAAAGTTGACTTTGGTCTAGAAATACCCTTCGAGAACTTTTGTGAGCTTTCGATAAAATTTCGAGGCTTCTGGTAGAAGTTGGCTAAAATGACCCATTGGGTGTGGGACCCACTTTTCATCGAAACGACCTCGTATGAAAATTTCAATTGCGCCATTTAGTCCAGAACGTCGAATTTCTTGGGGTAGAATATCTTCTTTTCATGCACGGGATTCCGAACGAATTTCGAGCACCCCGTCGAAGTTTTGGGAAAGTCCAAAACACAACTGGTGCAACTGGGGTCTGCAGACACTCTATCTCTTCACGTTCGCGGGATAGGCTCCGCGTTTGCAGAGGTGTAGGGGTGTCTACTCCGCGTTAGTGGAGGTGTGAGGCTTTGTTCTCGGTGTTCGCGGAGGTCTCTGAGGAGGGCCTGGGGGAGTCTCCTCTCCGCGTTCGCGGAGGTCTGAGTCCCTTCCCTTCACGTTCGCGGGCCCCTAGCCAAGTCTGAGCCCCGATTGGTGTTCCATTTTGGAATACAAGTTCGGGGTAGGGTTTTGGACCTCTTCACAGAGTCAATTTTGGAAAATCCAGAGCTGGTCCCACGTTTCTTAATTTTGAATCCAAAATTGGTTTGTCTCCGATTTTGATGATTTTAGTGTCTAAACGACTGTATTGACGCTGTTCGGAAGGGAAAAGCTCTGGCAGAGTGACTTGGAGCGCGCGTGATCGGCCTTCTGGTAGGTTACGACTTCCCTTCTTCCAAGATTGAGCTTGAATGTGTGAATACTTGCCGACTTGTGTGAATTTGGGTTGGGTAATTAGTACTTTTTTTCTTCTTCTCTGATTTTCTTCATTTAGAGTTGTTTTCTGGGTTGTTCAGAGTTAGTATCATGCCTTAGTGTGGGATTGCTGGCTTAGGGTTATCGGTGATTTGTTCTGGGTTACTTGTTGGGTTGTTATTTGTTGTTGCATGCGTGGGTTTGTGATATTTGCTCGCATTCTGTTGATTTCTGTGATTGTTTTCCGACCATAGGATAGGTTAGGGTAGTATTGCCTTAGTCCCATGCACCTGTTTGACTTGAGTATCTATCCGACGTCGATTCGGATGGACGAGATCCTAGTAGACTGTTATTGCAGACTTGGGTCCGATAGTATGAGCCTTAGTTTAGGTGATTTCGTGGCTTTTCGGATCTTCCAATTCTTTCTCTCTTATTTCTGCGATTCTGAGGTGCTGCCGAAAGATATAGCGATGATGCCGATTGTCGGTTGGGTTGTGATAGACTGGGAGACTTCGGTTGATATCCTTGTGGGGGCGACATCCAGCGGTATCTAACCTTGTGTTGTATTGGTTAGTGGTGGCTTTATCCGGTTCGAGGTGGCTAGCTCCAGTACATAGCTGACGTTACCTTGTTGGGGTCCGGTATTACCAGTGCGAGACAGTTGAGCGTAGGCTGCTAGCTCCAGCCCGCAGCTGATGTTACCCGATTAGCATATGATATTTCCAGCGTGAGACTGTTGGGGGTAGGCTGCTAGTTCCAGTCCGCAGCTGACGTTACACGGTTAGAGTCCGTTATTTCCAGCGTGACATCGTTGCGCGTAGGCTGCTAGTCCCAGCCCAGAGCTGACGTTACCCGATATGAGCCGGTATTTCCAACGTGAGAATATTAAGTGTAGGCTGCTTAGCTCCAGTCTGAGGCTGATGTTGCACTGTTAGAGTCCGTTATTCCCAGCTCGAGACCGCTAAGTGAGAGGTGTGATTTTCAGTTCGAGGCTGACGTTACATGGTTAGAGTTCGTTATTTCCATCTCGTGACTGATGATTGGATGGGGCACACGTATTTTCGAGACTGACGTTACACAGTTAGAGTCCGTTATTTCCAGCTCGTGAGTGATGATTGGACGGGGCCCAGGTAATATCTTTATTGAGTTCATGACCCATGGGTGTTAAGGCTTGTCGAGTTGGGTTCCTTGTTTTCGTAGCGTAGATTCTTTGTGTGCATTTGTCAAGCTTATGGGGATCCGTTCGGGTTCTTGTTTGTCTGTGATTGAGTGTGCCTAGCAGGCCTTATGAGGGGCCAGTTGGGTTTAGTGTGTTATTCTTTGCTTTGCTTTCCGCTTACTTTTTTCTGTCCTGTTGATCTCTGTTGTGTTTGATTTTATCTTGTCTGCTCATTTTTACCTTTCTTGCTCAGTCGGCCTATGATGCCTACTGGGTACCTGTTGTTTTGGTTCTCATGCTACACTCTGCATCTATTTTCGTGATGCATGTCCTAGCACCAGTTCTCAGGGTTAAGTTCTAGCTTGCAGCTGTCTGTCCAAGAGACGAGGGTGAGCACATGGTGTTCTGGGATTACCTATCTCCTTATATATTTACATTTTGACTTGTCTTTTGCTTTCGAGACATTTTGTTTCTGTGGTCCACTTTTGGGACTTATACTCTTGTTAGTAGTTCTGTACTTGTGACTTCCAGGTTCTGGGAGGTGTCTTGTATATATAGTTTTGGTTTCGCTTCAGCCTTCTTTATGTGTTATTATTTTTGTGCTTCCGCTTAGTTGAGTTTAGCTTCCACCCTCAGTCCCATTACTGTTCAGTTCTGGGATAGGGTTCGACTGGCCTACAAATGGGGTGGTAGGCGCCATCATGACTCAAAAAATCAGGTCGTGATAACCTGGTATCAGATCCCCAGGTTCATTGGTCTCACTTGTATAGAGCTAACATCTATTAGAGTCCTGCGGATCAGCACGGTGACGTTTGTGACTTATCTTCGGGAGGCTACAGGATGTCATTAGGAGGTTTTCTTGTTTTTGAATCCTCTTCGTGCATCGTGACTGATTGGTTTCATGAAATCTCACTTGCTTTACTCTATTGCAGGATGGCTTACACGCGCAGTAGTGGTTCACCCCGAGGTCGAGGTGGTGCTGCGGCAGCAGACTGCGATAGAGCGAGGACTCCAGAGCCAGAGGCGTAGCCTCGTGGAGAGCAGATTCCTCCTCAGCCGGTGGGGCAGGGACCCTCCTAGCCACATCCCGCACCAGCTGCCGCCCCTGATCTACAGGGCATGCTTGCCCAAATCCTAGCTTCTATCAGGTATGCTGCAGCAGCAGCATCAACAGCAGCATCTGGCCCCAGCACAAGTCCCAGAGCCATTTCCAGCACAGCAGGGCCAGCCTGCGGTAGCGGCTCTAGAGGTTCATCAGCCGCGAACATCGGCTGCAGTCCAGCCAGACCCTTTGGAAGGGGTTATGCCACTCCGAAAGCAGAAGATGCTCAGGGTGTTTCCGAGGCTCTCACCGCTGAGGTTTTCAAGGGCTGCAGGGGACGACGCCCATGTGTTTCACCACTTGTCGGGACCATTGCAGACTTTGGGCCTAGTGGAGTCCAGGGGAGCCGACTTCATAGCATATCAGTTAGACGGACCGGCGAGACAGTGGTGGCATTCCTTTATTAAGACAAGGCTAGCTGGGCACCACCGATATCGTGGATGGAGTCTTCAAAGGCTTTTCTTGCCCGATTTATTCCACGGAGCGTTAGGAATCGACTTCATGTTGAGTTCTCGAGGTTATAGTAGGGCACCATGACAGTGTCTGAGTACGAGGCCAGATTTCATGAGTTGTCCTGTCATGCCACCATGATTCTGCCTACAGAGGAGGAGCGGGTCCGATGTTTTGCTAGAGGGTTGAGGCTGCAGTTGAGGATTGAGTCGCAACCTATGTTATCAGTGGGCCGTTCATTTCTAGACGTGGTGGACCATGCCCGCACTATTGAGTAGCTCCGTCACGAGGCCAACGGTAATAAAGCCAGGCCAGATGACAGCTTCAGCGGGACCCGTCGTAGGCCGAGGGATACCCGAATCGGGGACATCAGAGGTTCCAGCCAGGTCAGTCCAGTCGGCTGTTCCAGGCCGCATTACAGATCTCAGAGGGTGACCAACACCGTCAGAGTAGGCATAGTGCCGTCCCGAGATAGGGCCAAGGTGGTTTCCAGGTAGGTTCATCAGGTCGGGGTGGCCGGCCTTCAGCAGTGGGCAGATCGTTGCAGGGTTGCTTCACTTTTGGGGAGCTTGGTCATTGGGCTAGGCAATGCTCTATCACCCGATCAGCTTTACCAGCTCCTTAGACGGCGAGACCGGTTTCAGCGGTATCACCTCCAGCTCGGGGAGGAGGTCAGCAACATGGTGCCCGGGGAGGTTCTCAGGGAGGCAAGACAGGTGGTCAAGTGGATGCACGGGGTAGAGGTGCCCAGGGACATTTCTATGCAGCTCTAGCTAGAGCAGAGGCCGAGGCATCTGATGATGTGATCACATGTATGGTTCTTTTATGCCATAAGTCTGCTTCAGCCTTATTTAATCCTGATTCTACTTATTCATATGTGTCGGCTTATTATGTGCCGTGTTTGGGAGTGAGTCCTGAGCCCTTATCTGTGCCTTTGCGTGTTTTGACCCTAGTAGGGGATTCTTTAGTAGTGGATCGGGTTTGTAGATCCTGTGTGGTGACTATTCAGGGGCAGGACACTCTGGTCGATCTTAATATGCTTTGTATGGTGGATTTTGATGTGATTCTGGGCATGGATTGGCTATCCCCTCACCGAGCCGTCTTGGATTGCTATGCCAAGACCGTTACTTTAGCCATGCCTGGTATTTCGCTGGTGGTGTGGCAGGGCTCTCGTAGTTACGCATCGGTCGGAGTGATTTCTTATGTTCAGGCTCGGAGGCTTGTAGATGGCGGATGTTTGGCATATATGGCATATGTTACAGATGTTAGTAGGGAGAGCCCTATAGTCGATTCAGTGCCTATAGCCCGAGAGTTTGCTGATGTGTTTCCTGCCTACCTTCCTGGCATACCCCAAGAGCGAGATATTGACTTTGCCATTGAGTTTGATCTGGGTACAAATCCTATTTCTTTTCCACTGAACCGTATGGCACCTGCAGAGCTCAAGGAGCTCAATGTTCAGCTTTAGGACCTTTTGGGTAAGGGGTTCATTCGGCCTAGTATGTCTCCTTGGGGTGCCCCAGTCCTGTTTGTAAAGAAAAAGGATGGCACCATGCGGATGTGTATTGATTACAGGGCAGTTGAATTAGGTGACGATGAGGAACCATTACCCCATGCCTCGTATTGATGATCTATTTGACCAGCTTCAGGGTGCCACAGTGTTTTTGAAGATTCACTTGAGATCTTGCTACAATCAGTTGAGGGTTAGAGCAGTGGACATCCCTAAGATATCATTAAGGACTCGTTACGGCCATTATGAGTTCCTAGTGATGTATTTTAGGTTGACTAATGCCCTTGCCACTTCCATGGACTTGATGAATCGTGTATTCAGGCCGTATCTGGACTCCTTCATCAGAGTCTTTATTGATGACATCTTGGTATACTCGCGGAGCCATGGTGAGCATGAGCAGCATCTGAGGATAGTGCTCCAGACTTTGAGAGATCATCGGCTTTATGCCAAGTTCTCAAAGTACGAGTTCTGGCTTGAGTCTATAGCATTCTTGGGCAGTGGTGTCCAAGGATGGCATTATGGTGGATCCAGCGAAGATTGAGGCTATCCGTGATTGGGCTAGACCCACTTCTGTGACTGAGGTTTGGAGCTTCGTCGGATTGGCAGGGTACTACAGGAGCTTTGTCGAGGGATTCTGCACTATAGCAGCACCTCTAACTCGGTTGACTCGCCAGGACATTCCCTTTGTGTTGTCGGAGGAGTGTGAGAGGAGCTTTCTAAGGCTTAAGGAGTTGCTTACCACCATTCCTATATTGACTCTTCCAGCTAAGGGCGAGGGCTTCACGATTTATTATGACACATTCGGCGTTGGTTTGGGTTGTGTTCTGATGTAGCAGGGATGGGTTATTGCTTATGCATCGAGGTAACTTAAGCTGCATGAGCGCAACTACCCCAATCATGATCAGGAGTTGGTAGCGGTTGTTTTTGTGCTTAAGATCTGGAGGCATTACCTTTATAGAGTTCATTGTGAGATCTATACCGATCAAAGGAGCCTTCAGTACATTATGAGCCAGAGGGATCTTAATTCATGGCAGCGCCATTGGATTGAGCTCCTAAAGGACTATGACCTCTCTATTATCTACCACCCAGGCAAGACGAATGTAGTAGCAGACGCCTTAAGTCGGAGGGCAGGGAGTATGGGTAATCTAGCCTTCCTTTCTATTTCGGAGTGGCCTTGGGCTATGGACATGTAGTCTCTAGCCAATTAGATGATCAGGCTTGATATTTCAGATTCCAACCGGGTGTTAGCTTATGTAGGGGTTTAGTCATCGCTACATGATCAGATCCGTAGTCGTCGGTTTGAGGATGAGGTGTTGGTGGCACTCAGAGGCAGGGTTTTGGCAGGTGATGCAGGATAGGTTACCCTAGATTCAAATGAGGTTTTGAGGTTTGCTGACAGTTTGTGTGTTCCTAGAGTTGGTGATTTGATCCAGTTGATCCTTATCGAGGCCCATGATTCCAGATATTCTATCCATCCGGGCACAACTAAGATGTATCGAGATTTGAGGCAGCACTACTGGTGGAGCGGTATGAGGAGGGACATCTCAGACTATGTGTCCCATTGATTGTGTTGCCAGTAGGTGAAGGCCGAGCATTTGAGGCCTGGTAGAGAGTTGCAGAGATTATCCATTCCTGAGTGAAAGTGGGAGTGCTTCACCATGGGCTTCGTTATGGGGTTACCACGGACCTCTAGAGGTGTTGAAAGCATTTGGGTCATCGTGGATAGGCTCGTATCTACATTCGGGAGATAGTCCGTCTACATGGTGTGCCTGTTTCCATCATTTCAGACCGGGTTCACAGTTCACTTCCAGCTTTTCGAGAGTACATCAGGAGGAGTTGGGCACCCGTGTCGATCTTAGCACAACTTTTCACCCGTAGATCGATGGCCAGTCGGAGTGTACTATTCAGGTACTTGAGGATATCTTATGGGCCTGTGTTATGGATTTTCGAAGCCAGTGGGATCAGTTCTTTCATTTAGCAGAGTTTACGTTCAACAACAGCTGCCATTCTAGCATTCAGATAGCCCCGTTTGAGGCCTTATATGGTAGGCGCTATCGCACTCCAGTTGGTTGGTTTGAGTCTACGGAGCCTAGGCCGAGGAGTATAGATCTATTTAAGGAGACCTTGGAGCATGTGAGGTTGATTCAGGATAGGCTCAAGACGGCTCAGAGTAGACAGTAGAGCTATGCAGATCGCAGGCGTCGACCGTTGAGATTTGCTGTGGGAGACAGAGTATTCCTTCGAGTATCGCCCATGAAGGGCGTGATGAGATTCGGGAGACGGGGCAAGCTTAGTCCCTGGTATATTGGGCCTTTTGAGATTTTGAGGACAGTTGGTGAGGTGGCCTATGAGTTAGCGTTACCTCCAGCATTCTCAGCTATTCATCCAGTTTTCCTTATTTTGATGCTGTATCAGTATGTTCCAGATGAGTCTCATGTACTCCAGTATGATGCCATTGAGTTGGATGATCGCCTGACCTTTATAGAGGAGCCAATTGCTATTTTGGTCAGAGATTTGAGGCAACTGAGGTCGAGAGCCATTCCTATAGTTAAGGTCCGTTGGAGGCATCGTCCAGTTGAGGAGGCTACTTGGGAGACTGAGCGGGAGATGCGGGAGCAGTTCCCTAGCTTATTTGAGCCCTCAGGTACTTCTTGACTCTTACTTTCGAAGACGAAAGTCCTTTTAGTAGTGGATATTGTAATGACCCTTCAAGTAATTTGCGTTCGCGCCTCTTTTCTGTCGGTTAGAGCTTTCTAGTAGCGACTCCAAGTCATTTTTGACTTGCTGGCACTGTAGGTTTGGTCGCCTGGTCATTCATTTGGGTTTTATGCCTGTTTTCCTGTTCTGGATATTTTGAACCTTGAAAATTTGATTTCGATCATAACTTTAGGTAAAATACCTCAGATGGGAATTCTGACGGTTCCATCAGCCCCGGAGCGGTCAAGTTAGGATAAAAGCATGGTTTGCCTGAGTCTTGGGATTTCCGGTGTGATTCTGGGGCCAGTTAACTCTTTAGCCTTTGAAATTTGGCTTAAAGTTGACTTTGTTCAACATTCTTGGTAAATATGCTCGCATGAGAATTCTGACATCACGGTTAGTTCCGAAATGCCGAGTTTGGTCTAGAATGACCCTTCGAGAACTTTCGATCAAATTTCGAGGCCTCCGGTAGAAGTTGGCTAAAATGGCCCATTGGGTGTGGGACACACTTTTCATGGAAATGACCTCGTATGGAACTTTCAACTGTGCCATTGAGTCTGGAACGTCGAATTTGATGGGGTAACATATCTCATATGCATGCACGGGGTTCCGAACGAATTCCGAGCACCCCATCGGAGTTTTGGGAAAGCCCAAAACGCAGCTGGTGTCTGCAGACACTCTATCTCTCCGCGTTCGCAGGACAAGCTCTGCGTTTGCGGAGGTGTAGGGGTGTCTACACTGCAATCGCGGGCCAGAGGCCGCGTTTGCGGAGGTGTGAGGCTTTGTTCTCCGCGTTCGCGTGGGTTGCTCTGCTTTCGCGGAGGTATGTGAGGCGGGGGTGATCTCCTTCTTCACGTTCGCGAATAAGGCTCCGCGTTTGCGGAGGTCTGGAGATCCTGGGATAGTCTCCTCTCCGCATTCGTGGAGGTCTGAGTCCCTTCCCTCCGCATTCGCGGGCCCCTGGCCGCATTCGCGGAGTAGAGGTTGTTTTCCCTCCTCTTTCACGGGCTCCTGGCCACATTCACAGAGTGTTGCCTATTTCCCCTCCGCGTTTGTGGGTGAGTTGGCGCGTTCGTGGAGGTATGAGTGCCTGGAAGTTTATATAAGGTGAGGTCGAGCTCACTTGGGAGAAAGCTTCAAAATTTCATATCTCCTTCATCTTATATCGGTTTCCAGTGATTCGAAGTCCTAGACATTCAGATTCTCGTTGGCTGTGTGGGTCTTGGCTCAGTTTGCATTGGGTGTTCTTCGATTTTTATGAATTCGTGGCTTAAGTTGCTATCCTAGGCTTAAAGTTGTAAAGTTTTGTATTTCTTGTTGTTGGCTGTTTGGAGCTGATCCGAGCCGTAATAGGTGTTCCATTTTGGAATAAAAATTTGGGGGAAGGTTTGGGACCTCTTCACGGAGTCAATTCTAGAAAATCCAGAGTGGGTCCCATGTTTCTCAATTTTGACTCCAAATTTGGTTTGTCTCCGATTTTGATGATTTTGGTTTCTAAACGACCGTATTGACGCTGTGACTCTATTTTTGGCAGCGTGGCAGCAGTCTGAGGCCATTCGAAAGGGGAAAACTCCGCCAGAGTGACTTGGAGCGCTCGTGATCGGCCTTGTTATAGGTTACAACTTCCCTTCTTCCTAGATTGAGCTTGAATGTGTGATTACTTGCCGACTTGTGTGAATCTGGGTTGGGTAATTAGTACTTCTATTTTTCTTCATTTAGAGTTGTTTTCTGGGCTATTCGGGGTTAGTATAATGCCTTAGGGTGGGATTGCTGGCTTGGGGTTATCGGTGATTTGTAGTGGGTTACTTGTTGGGTGGTTATCTGTTGTTGCATGCGTGGGTTCGGGATATTTTCTTGCATTCTATTGATTTCTGTGATTGTTTTCCGACCTTAGGATATGTTAGGGTAGTATTGCCTTAGTCCCATTCACCTGTTTGACTTGAGTATGTATCTGACGTCGATTCGGATAGACTAGGTCCTTGTAGACTGGTATATCAGACTTGGGTCTGATAGTATGAGCCTTAATTTAGGTGATTTCGTGGCTTTTCGGATCTTCTGATTCTTTCTCTCTTATTTCTGCAATTCAGGGGTGCTGCTAAAAGATTTAGCGATGGTGCCGATTGTCGGTTGGGTTGTGATAGGCTGGGAGCCTTATGTTGATTTCCTTGTAGGGACGGCGTCCTGCGGTATCTAACCTTGTGCTGTATTCGTTGGTGGTGGCTTTATCCGGTTCGAGGCGGCTAGCTCCAGTCCGCAGCTGACGTTACCCGCTTGGGGTTCGGTATTACTAGCGCGACACTGTTGAGCGTAGGCTGCTAGCTCCAGCCCGCAGCTGACGTTACTCGATTAGTATCCGGTATTTCCAGCGTGAGACTGTTGGGGGTAGGCTGCTAGCTCTAGTCCGAAGCTGACGTTACATGGTTAGAGTTTGTTATTTCCAGTGTGAGATCGTTGCGCGTAGGCTGCTAGTCCCAGCCCGCAGCTGACGTTACCCGGTTGGAGCCGGTATTTCCTGTGCGAGACTACTGAGCGTAGGCTGTGTAGCTCCAGTCCGAGGTTGAGGTTACACGGTTAGAGTTCGTTATTCCCAGCTCGAGACCGTTGAGCGAGAGGTGTGATTTTCGGTCCTAGGATAATGTTACACGGTTAGAGTCTGTTATTTCCAGCTTGTGACTGATGATTGGGCGGGGCCCAGGTATTTTCGAGGCTGACATTACACAGTTGAGTCTGTTATTTCCAGCTCGTGAGTGATGATTGGGCGGGGCCCAGGTATTATCTTTATTGAGTTCAAGACCCATGGGTGTTAAGGCTTGTGGAGTTGGGTTCCTTGTTTCCATAGCGTAGATTCTCTGTGTGCACCTGTCGGGCTTATGGGGGTCCGTTCGGGTTCTTGTTTATCTGTGCTTGAGTGTGTCTAGTGGGTATTATGGGGGGCCCAGTTGGGTTTAGTGTGTTATTCTTAGCTTTGCTTTCCGCTTATTCTTTTCCTGTCTTGTTGACTTCTGTTGTGTTTGATTCTATCTTGTCTGCTCGTTTTTACCTTTCTTTCTTAGTCGACCTATGATGCCTACTGGGTACCTATTGTTTTGGTACGCATGCTACACTCTGCATCTGTTTTCGTGATGCAGGTCCGAGCACCAGATCTCAGCATTAAGTTCGAGCCTGCAGCTGTTTGTCCAGGAGACGTGGGTGAGCACATGGCGTTCTGAGATTACCTGTCTCCATATGGATTTACATTTTGACTTTTCTTTTGCTTTCCAGACAATTTGTTTCATTGGTCCACTTTTGGGACTTGTACTCTTGTTAGTAGTTCTGTAGTTATGACTTCCAGGATCTGGGAGGTGTCTTGTATATATAGTTTTTGTTTCGCTTCAGCCTTCTTTATGTGTTATTATTTTTGTGCTTCCACTTAGTTGAGGTTAGTTTCCACCCTCAGTTCCATTACTATTCAGTTCTGGGATAGGGTTCGGCTAGCCTACTAGTGGGGTGGTAGGCGCCATCGTGACTCGAGAAATCGAGTCGTGACAAGTAGGGCCTTTTTGAATCAATTTTTTATGAGATCTCCTATGTTACGGAGGGCTCAAGTTTAGCTAGTTCTGTTCATTTGATTATTAGTCATTGCAATAGAATAGTCAGGTAGCCAAGGGTCTTGTGTCGGCACCTTTTTCAGTTCAATAGCGGCACCTTTTTGAGTCCCCAATTATTCCAAATATATGATATCATATTTAGAAATATTACGTAAAAGTGCAGTCAACATTTTGTAGAATATATATATCTTGATATATGTATACATATTTTAACGATATTAAAAGTCTAAAATCAATTTTATCTACACTAAACAGGAGACGTGTAAGTAAAATTCGTGAAATGATCTTTAAAAGTAAATGATATACCATAAAACTCTCATAGACACAAATAAATATAGAATGGAACTAACAATAAATTTCCATAAATAAATTGAATCCTTCTCTATAAATTAGTTGAAATAATTACCAATTAGAGACATATTTCATAACCTCAAAATTAATATTGAATAAAATGGAAAAGTCTAGAGTCTCAAAAATTCTTTATGGTGTCCTTTTCATAGTGTTCCTTATCTCAGGTATTTCATTTCCCCCCTTTTATCTACAATTGACTAATAATAACTTAAATAGGGATGTTTATGAAAAGAAATTAAAATAAAATCAAAATATATTGGAGTAAAAACTAGACACTTCTTCGATTTAGTTTGGTTTTGATTCTCAAAATTGATAACATTTTGTTATGATTTTAAAACATTTTTTAAAAAATAAATAAATTAAAATGATAGAACCAAACTGATAGTAAAATACCTATATAGGAATTATAATTAAACAAATCCATATTTTTTAAAAGAAATTACAGTAGAAGTTATTTTTTGCAATATTGATTTGTGGTGTTTGACTTTATAGTAATTCAATATCTGCTTTTACTTTCTTGCTCGATATATAATTTTTACTTTGATAAACCCAAGAATTTGCTTCATGTTCAGGATAAATTAAAAATATAATATTATATATTATTAAAAGATTAGCAAAAAAACAAATTAATCGACAAAATCAAAGAAATAAAAAAATGGCTTAATTGATTTGGTTTGGTTCCAATATTTGAAAAACCTTTTTAGTAAGTTTGGTTAACCCAAACCAAACCATTAATACATGTAGTGTCAATATCTTTTGTTTATAAATGTATTATTATTTTATTAGTAAAAATTGATACATTTTACCAAAAAATGAACGTTATAAGTGATTATTTGAAGTGACAACATAATGCCAATAAATCTTTCCCAATTTTGGGACAAATTCAAATAATGCACTTAAATATTTATTTTCTCCATATTATAATTTTTACCTTATGTTAGAAAATTTTAAAGCCTCATATAAAATAATCCACAATCAAATTTGAATTTCAGGTTCGGTCCAAGGAGGTGGTTTGAAATGTTGCACTGAACACCACACGGAAGATGTGTTCCAGGCTCCCATGATGATAGACATGCGATAATCTTTGCAAGAAAAATTGCAAGGGAGGCCATTGCAAAATCATAGGCTCAAAATTTCCCAATCATTTCTGTCACTGTCTTTGTTGACAAACCTTCAAATTTAATCTATACACATGACTACTTTTATGAAAGAGAGTCTAAGAAGATTCATTATACATATGTTGTAATTTATGTTAAAATAATCTAAATCTATGTTTAAAATGTATTCTTTTTAAGTTGGATTTTCCATTGCTTCGTAATCAGTTTTATCTTTTACACTAATGTAGATTTAAATATTAATTTGGTAAAGAAGTAAAAGATTATAATCTTAATATGGTCATAAAATCTGTTTATAAGATGTTAGTTGTATTATTATTACTAGATATCCAATACTTTTATTATCTAACTCCTATGTAAATAATGATCCCATACCTCCGTGACCTGCCACACCTCCATAATATTGCTCATGATCTCTATAGTTAATCATTTATGTTATGTTTAAGGTAACCTTATAACCATCATTATGTCATAGTATAAGTCTTGTGATTTGATGTATGAAATAAGAAAGTTATGGTATATCGTTTCTCCTATTTTAATCTTTACACTATTATTTTGAGTTTGATTTTACACTACTTTATAAGCATGAAATTCTAATCTTCAATGGTTGAGTTTTATTTTAATTTCTTCTACCCATAAGATATATAAAATCATTCACTCTTTAGTTGGTTCCAAGATAGTTCATTAGGGCTTAGAATATGACACGACTCCGTGTGATCAGAAACCGCACTAAAAACAATGTCCTCATGCCACATTTTATCAACTAAGAAGATTCATTTCGACACACTACCCATTTAGGCCCCACCACACTGCCCATTTATGCCCCAACACCTTAAGTAAGCAAATTTCTTTCAACATGGTGTCCATCTAGGACATATTACATTAATTAAGCAGATTTCTTTCAACATGGTGCCCATCTAGCTAAATAATACAATATAATGCCTAAAAATAGAGTAATACTAAAAAAGTACATATGTCAATTCACATTAAATCTATCAACTTAAACATATCTTAGACTTCACAGTGACAGTCATTTCTCCAATACTCCAATTAAATCATTTCTCCCAATCCATAAAATTCTTTCAAAAATAAGCTATTTGTCACGCCCCGAGTCTACACGCTAGATGTGGCTGGTACTCGAGAACCATTGTTGGTCTCGATGTGAACCCATGTCCTGACTACTAAGCGGAAGACTAACTCAAGCCTTCATAAGCATCAAAACTAAAGAATTGTTTAAAACAGTTTATTCAATCTAAAACTATCTAAAAATATTGAGTGTTAAAACATAAAGCTTTAAATAGAATATCTTAAACTAAATATTGAAAGACTGACCACAGCTGTCTATCTATGAAGCCTCTACTGTATAAAGAGGGGTGTTGGGATAGGACTCACTACACCTCAAAATGCTATTCCTAACAAATCATAAAATTGGAGTCATTTGAAAGCAAGGAGGCCTCACCAAAAGCCGACAAGCGGATGATATGATCTCAATGGTACTGCTATTGATGATTCTAAGAACCTGAATCTGCATTATGAAATAATGCAAGTCGAATGACATCAGTACATTGAATGTACGAGTATGTAATAGGGTTTGATAAAACAAATAACTGAACTAAAAGACTGAAAGTAACTCAACTGAAATATATCATAAATCATGGTGAAAATCATTTAAGCCCTTATAGTAAAAATACAATAATAGTAAATATTGAACTGAAATATATGTACAAAAATATACTTTACTTTACTGTACTAGGAATTTCTCTAATTGACAACAATCACTATGAGCCTCATGATGATACAACATCTCGTCCATGCTGCCAGAACTGTCCTATACCGTACTGGGGTATAGAACAAACTCAACTCATGGATCCACTATAAAGATCTTCTCAAAGGCAGTGAGGAGTCACCCGAAAGTTAGTACGATCCTTACCCACGCTAGCTACGTGGTTTATGGAGAATGTGAGTTGTCTGAATTCTTCCCCATACGGTGCTCAATACTACTCTCAAAATATATAACTCAATTCTCAAGTAAAAATACTCTCTCTAGGTTGAGATAAGTTCTCAAAAGGGAATCTTTAAGAAGTATCTACTATGTACTCAATCTTTCTGAAAACTCTGAAACTCTTAATACTTTTTTGAAAATAGTGCTCTCTATTTTTATTTAAAATGATACATTCGAAACCATTAAAGTTCCCTTAAAACTCTTGAAATAACCTGTGTTTAGGTTGTAATCATGAAAACTATATCTGAAACTATACTGTGATCTGATAATTGATGACTTCAGAAGTCATACTGCATAAACATTGATGGCATATCTAGATGTCATAGTGCTTAAGCATTGATTGCATACTGGACTGTCATACTAACAATGAATCGTAGTTCTTTTCTCAATGTGAAAATAGTATTTTTTGAACCATTTGTGTTCCCTTAAACTCTTCTTAAAAGATACTTTAAAATACTCTTGAACTCACTTTAAAATTCAAAAATCTATGAATGGAAATAAATACATAAAGGCTTTCAATAAAATATCATCAACTAGGATTCATGTAAACTAAAATCATGTACAACAACTCAATAATCTCAATGCATAAAATATCATAATCTCATAATTAAGAAATCAGAACTCGAAATCAGAACTCGAAATCAGAATACAATTCAAATTTAGAATTTCATTATCACGACCCAAAAATGGACGTGATGGCACTTGTCCTTTCCCACCAAGACAAGTCAGCCTCAACCCAACCAAAATGAAAGAAAAGAGGAAATAAATAAATCAAGAACAAGAAAAAGGCGGAAAAATTATTCGTTCTACACAATACTCCAAAATCTGGTTATCATGTGTACAAGCCACTAAAATAAATACAGAATTCGAAAGATAAATACAAGTCTCAATATTTTTACTTCTCAAATAGAACAAAGCATAATAAAAGGAAAGAGAAGGACCACCGAAGTGACAAGCATCTACCACTTCAAATCCTTGACAAGCCTCGAAAATCAGGAGAAAGAGAAAGTCATACGAGTCTGGGCTCGAAACCTACACAAGTGTAGAAGCAAGGAGTTAGTACTACCAACACGGTACCCAGCAAGCAACCTAATAAACTAGGCAAGCTAGCTAAATCGAACACTTCTTTCCATCCCAACCGAACCTTCACACACTACAACCTGCACAGAAATCAACCCAATCTATCAGTTCTACAATAAACAAGTCTCAAGGCTCAAGATCATATGCCAAATGTCACAAATCAACAACCGATAGGTATCAAATCATTACTCTCAAGAACAAGCCATTTCAATTCACAAGTAGCAACATGTTCAACTCATATATCAACCAAACCAATCAAAACACATCGAATAGCTCAATCATATGCATAAAAAAAGTCAAGTGTATGCATCAATCAAATTGATCACCAAGTCAACATTGGTCGCAACCATTTCCCTTCGGTACAATGTCACTAGCCGAAACTATTTCCCTTCGGCTTTCACATTATTTCACTTGCCGGAACCATTTCCCTTCATATTTTATCATGAAATAGCACTTGTCGGAACCATTTTCCTTCGATATTTATATCACTAGCTGGAAGCATTTCCCTTCGGCTTTCACATTAATCACTTGCCAGAACCATTTCCCTTTGGCATTTACATCACTACGCGGAACCATTTCCCTTCAGATTTTATCATGAAATAGCACTTGTCGGAACCATTTTCCTTCGGTATTTATATCACTAGCTGGAAGCATTTCCCTTCGGCTTTCACATTAATCACTTGCCAGAACCATTTCCCTTTGGCATTTACATCACTACGCGGAACCATTTCCCTAAGACTTTCATCAAGTGTCTCATCACGGTGTTCATCAAACAATCCACACAAGCAATATAACACCACACGGAGGGACAACAATTCATATCACACAAGTCCACTTACATTCATTCAAGCAATTCACCAACCATTCAAATAGGTTCACAACAAGGCAATTCACAATTTAACATGATCATCAAGGAGCCTTTTCATTTTTCCCCCATTTTTTGGTTAACATTAATCAAGTGGAAAAAAATAATCCTTCACCTCATTCTCGATTACTCCCAACACATAGGCAAAGGAGAGAACTAAACAACTCAACCAAATTGCAAAGTTTAAGAGATCACTTGCCTCAAATCAATCAATTAATCACTCCAAAAGTTGAGTCTTCCCCTTCCAAGTCACTTCCAAAGCCACACAATCTATCATAATCAAGTATTCACAATCATCTACTGGAAATCACAATGCCCACACCAATTCTCTTGAAAAGTGGGTCAATCAACACAAATCCCAATTTGAGAAAGAAGGTTTGAATCTGGAAATTAATACTTGAAAACATTACTCAAGGCTGTAGGAACTCATTTGAGAAAACCATTTCGAAAAAGGGATTAAAATCACTTCAAAATCACCATTTTAGTTTAGGAAGTTGAGTTCATGAAAACCTCCACAATCCCCAATCAAAATCTCATATTTTGATGTTAAAGCTCATAATTAATCAATGGAAAATGAAGGATTAGGATCAAGAAGGCTCACCCAATGATCTAGCACAAACAATCCCTTCAAAAATCACCACCAAGGTTTCCCCAGGCTCAAAAATGGTTAAATGGGGCTTTAACCCCGAAATTGCAGGTCAAAAACCACTCTCTAATGTCGCATAAGCGACAAGCGAACCCCACTAAAAATGCGGGCCTCGCTCCTATGACCAGATCTTTGCTTAAGCAAAGGCCGCTTAAGAGGTGGTTTCTTCGCAAATGCGAAGGTCAATAGGGGTTGACCCTTTGACCCAAACTTCGCTAAAGCGAGCGTCGCAAAAGTGAGCCATCTCTCGCAAAAGCGGAGTGCACTAGAACACAAACATTAGAAATTGAGCCAATACTCAAAACATCAATTCGTTCCTCGAGATTTGTTCGGAACCCCGTACACACAAACCAGATATGCAAATCAATTATATTCGATGTTTCAGACTCAATCGAACATTCAAAACACGAATCCGAGGTCTCCTTGACCCGATATCCTTGAAAATCACAAGAAAGTAACTCAACACCTAAAAAGGACAACAAGCTCGGGACCTCACAAAAATCAACCAAGACCACCCCTAGGCCTAAAATCACTCCTCGAATCCAACAGAACTCTTGGAATTCCGATCCGAGCATCTGAAATCCAAATGTTGACCAAAGTCAATCCAAAGGCTAAAATTCCATAAATTTACAACTTAGGACCTCAAATCGTCAAAAAGACTCTGAATCAGCTCAGAATCAGAAATTGACAATTCTCACGAATAAGATTCCACATTCTGAAACTAATAGAATTGACGAAATTCTATTCTAACAATCGAAACTCTAAAAGACTCCAAAATTACTTTTAAGCAACTTTAGCCTTTCAAACTCAAAATTACCAAACTCTAATTTTTTAACTCAAAGTTTGGAACCAACTTCAAAAACTCAATCAAGAAACAACTCGAGGGTCGATATCTGGAGGAGCAAAATGGTAATTTTCACAAAGATACAAAAAATGACCAACTGGGTCATTACTTTCATGGATCTTTAAGTAGAATATTGGATTTAACTCTTACTGATTGAATTTAGATGTAGGGCGTGAGGATGAACTGGTCCAACACTATGCATAGCCTTACATACCTGATTATGAAACTTTTAGACTAGAAACTTTGGTGGAGACTTGATTTATCTTGAGCTTTAGGAAGAACATTATCTTTCTATGAGGAAATCTTTGAGCTTGGAATCTTGGGACTTGATCTTAAGAGATGAAACTCTTTTATAAAGTTCTTAAAGTGGAAGAACTTGGGAAAACCTTGGGTGGAAGGATTCTCTTTGTATGTTTAATTTTTGACTTGAAGGTTTTAGGGTTCTTTATGGAGAAGAGGAACTGTAGGTGAGTTTTAAGAGAATTTCTAGATACTTGAAGATTTAGATTGATGATTTTGAGAGGAAAACTAGTTAGTTGCATGATATACTCAGTTAAAACACCCCAAAACGACTTAGAATAGGGCTAAAAAGTTTGAGAAAGGACCAAAATAACCGTGGAACACGTGCAAGAAAATTTTGAAAACTATTTCTCTACGGTCCGTGTATATTCTACCATCCATAGTGCCGGTCGTAGAACATCGTCTGCCTGACAGAGCTTCACTAAAATAGGCATAACTTTTTGCTACAAACTTGAAATGATGCAAAATTGGTAGAGTTAGAAAAAGGACTCATAGACCTTTAATTTGATAGGTGATGGGCCATCTAATTTATTATATGCTGAGGGATATGATCGTTTTAATTTGACCTAAGCAGAATCTTATATCAAGACTCAATCGGTAAGGAAGCTTTCAACTAAACTTTGTGCTGGGGATTCTAGTGACCTTAATTCATCTCCAAATCTATTCATAAACTAAATAATTTACCTTAACACCTAAGAATAATTTAAGAATCACCCGATATGACCTTATACATAAATGAAGAATGGTTCGAGCCTTAGCTTAGAAATTTTCGGGGTGTTACACTATCAACCAAGAAAAGTCCACATAAAGCAAGTTATAACTTACCTCAAAGAGGATAAAACTATAATGACCCTCCACATCATTTTCACTTTATTGTGTTCTTTTTTCAGTGATTAGAACTTTCCTATAGTGATGCCAAGTCATTCATTTGGGTATTGTGCAAGTTGACGTGTTTTAGAGCTTTTGAAACTTCAATAGTGGACGTCGGTCAAAACATTCAGAAGATGACCTCAAAATGCAGTTCTGTTAGCTCCAGGACATCGAGTTTGGTCTAGATGGACTTTCGATGCATATTCTGAGGCTTATGGGCTCATTTCGAGCTAACTTGTACAATTTGAAATAAAACAGAGGTTGGGTAAGGGACCCACTTTTTATCGAGACATCCTAGAAGATTCAACATATCTATTGAGTCTAGAATGCCAAATTTTGTGGTGTAGTATATTTCATTTTGGTGCATGGCATTTTGAACAAGTCCCGAGCATCCCGTCGGAGATTTTGAGCCTTGTCAAACCAGCTTATGTGCATCAGATGGTGCAGCCCCCTAATTTTCTTTGTATTTACGTACCTCAGGCCATGTTCATGGTGACCAATGATTCTAGTCTCCGCATTCGTGAACCTAGTTCCATGTTTGCAGAGACCATGGGAGTTGGCTATCGCATTCGTGGGCCTTATGCCACGATCGCATAGGTCAAGGAAGTTGACCCTTTACGTTAATGGTCTAGGCTTGTGTTCATGACATCTTGGGGACCCGACCTCTCACATTGAAAGACTGGGTCCCATATTCATAAAGGTCATTTAAATGTCCTTTTAATAAAAACTAGTCACGAATTCAACTAAGTCCCAATATTGAGGATGCTGGGTCAATGATATTTCGTAAGTGACAAAGACGATGATTTCCACAACTTCTACTCCCCTTATGGAGGGAGTTATGTCTTGTTTTCCAGATACTGAACACTTTTAGAAGCTCTTGTGCCTATTTAGACTAGTTTCGAGGGAGGGTTCCATGTGTTTTTCAAAGATAGTGGTAATTATCGAGGCTGGAAATTTGTTTTCTTAATTAAATGACGGATATATTGATTTTTGTTTACTCTCACGCTATCAGTATTTTTATTGAGTGGTAAGGGTTCTCTTGTCCAGGGGTTAGAGAGGTGCCCACACGGCTTGGTGGTTTGAGTCGTGATAGTTTTCTACAGTGCATTTGTTGCATAAATATTTAGTTGTAAAGTTTGGATGTTAAAAGTACGCTTGAATGCTTTACTTTCCAGCTATCCATCTCAAAATCTATTTTTAGAGTTACTTTTTCAGTTCAGTATGTTCAGTTAACTAGTTGTTTCATTTAGCTATTTTACATACCATGCATTCCATGTACTAACACCATTTGGAGCTGCATCTTTAAATGTTGCAGATTCAGGTATTCGGTGTTCGTGATCGTCAGTAGGACCTCTTTCAATCACCTTTTCTTTGTGAGATCTCCTAGCTTCCGAAGGGCTCTAGTTTAGCTAGTTCAGTTCATTTGATTATTAGTCATTGCAATAGAATAGTCAGGTAGCAAAGGATCTTGACCCGACACCTGTTTTCAGTTCAATAGCGGCACCGTTTTGAGTCCCCAATTATTCTAAATATATTATATCATATTTAGAAACACTACGAAAATTACAGTCAACATTTTGTAGAATATATATCTCTAGATATATGTTTACATATTTTGACGATATTAAAAGTCTAGAATTAATTTTATCTAAATAAACTGAAGACGTGTAAGAAATATTTGTGAAAATGATCTTTAAAAGTAAATGATATACCATAAAACTCTCATAGACACAAATAAATATAGAATGGAACAAACAATAAATTTTCATAAATATTTTGAACCCTCCCCTATAAATTAATTGAAAGAATTATTAGTTTGAGACATATTTCATAACCTCAAAATTAGTATGGAACAAAATGGCAAAGTCTAGCGTCTCAAAATTTCTTTGTGGTGTCCTTTTCATTGTGTTCCTTCTCTCAGGTATTTCATTTTTCCCATTTATCTACAATTGACAATTAATTACTTAAGTAGGGATGTTTAATAAAAATTAAAAAATTAAAATAAATTCAAAATAAATTGGAGAATAAAATAGACATTTCTTTGATTTAGTTTGGTTTTGATTCTCAAAATTTATAACAATTTATTAGGTTTTTAAAACATTTTTTTCAAAAAAAAAATTGAAATGTTAGAAGCAACGTGATTGTAAAAATACCTATTTAAGAACTATAACTAAACATAGAGAAAATTTCATAAATAGCAAAGATATTAAACTTAATAAGCCCCCTTACCAACAATTTACCTAATTACGCTCCATACCTATAGTTTCGTTTGCTATGTGTATTTCCGTTTGTATATGTTGCTTGCCAATGTTCAAACAGGGTAATTATATATAAATTTCGTATTTATACATTTAGGAATTTTTTAGAACTTCATTTGTATATTTTACTTACCAATATACAAACATGGTAGTCTATAATGAGTTTTTCATTACTTAAACAAATCAAATGTATCGAAAAATCGTATACAAATAGCTATGGTAAACATATACAAATTATGGACTAATACAAGCAGGAACCGAATTATTCATATTAATAGAAAATTTTAAGAAACTCTAGCCGCAACTCATAAATATCCGAAACTATAGCTAAATTAAATAATACACTATAAATGATTGCCATTTCACGTAGTTTTTCTTTAAATAAATAAATATTATTTTTTAAAAAAAATACTATACAAGTTAATTTTTTGAAATATTAATTCGTGGTGTTTGAATTTATGGCAATTCAATATATGCTTTTACTTTCTTGCTCGATTTATAATTTTTATTTTGATATATCAAAGAAATTTGCTTCATGTTCAGAATAAATTGAAAATATAATATTATATATTTTAAAAAGATCAAAAAAATTAATCGACAAAATCGAAGAAATAAAATATTGGCTTAATTGATTTGGTTTGGTTAAAATCTTTGAAAAACCTAAGTAGTAAGTTTGGTTGTCCTTCAGTGAAGCAGCCCCAAACCAAACCATTGACACCTGTAGTATCAACAAGTCCATATCTTTTGTTTATAAATGAGTTATTATTATTGGTAAAATTTGATACATTTTACCAAAAAATGAGCGTTGAAAGTGATTATTTAAAGTTACAATATAATGCCAATAAACCATTCCCAATTTAGGGACAAGTCCAAATAATGCACCTATATATTTATTTTCTCCATATTATATTTAGTACCATATGTTTGAATATTTTGAAACTTCATATAAAAAAATCTACAGTAAAATTTGAATTTTAGGTTCGGTCCAAGGAG
The DNA here is from genome assembly GCA_018342035.1 of Solanum appendiculatum. Classification (NCBI taxonomy): domain Eukaryota; kingdom Viridiplantae; phylum Streptophyta; class Magnoliopsida; order Solanales; family Solanaceae; genus Solanum; species Solanum appendiculatum. The sequence goes on from JAGDQO010001751.1 coordinate 629,370, forward strand.
ATGGTTTGAAATGTTGCTCTGACAACCACATTGGAAGATGTGTTCCAGGCTCCCATGATGGTACGACATGTGATAATCTTTGCAAGCAAAATTGCAAGGGAGGCCACTGCAAAATCATAGGCTCAAAATCTCCCAATCATTTCATTCATTGTCTTTGTTGACTAACCTTCAAATTTAATCTATACACATGACTACTTTTATGAAAGAGAGTCCATTAAAATTCAATATACTTCTGTTGTAATTTATTTTAAAATAATCTAAGTCTATGTTAAAAATGTATTATCTTTAATTTGGTTTTTCCATTTCTTCGTAATTAGTTTTATCTTTTACACTAATGTCATTTTCAATATTATTTTGACAAAGAAGTAAAAAATTATAATCTTAATATGGTCAAAAAATCTCTTTATAAGATGCAAATTGTATTATTATTACTGGATGTTCAATACTTCTATTGTGTAACTCCTATGTAAATAATGATCCCATACCTTGGTTACCTCCCACAAATCCATAATATTGTTCATGATCTATGGTGAATCATTTATGTTATGTTTAAGGCAACCTTACAACCAACTTTATGTCATAGTATAAGTCTTGAGATTTGATGTATGAAATAAGAAAGTTATGGTATATTGTTTCTCCTATTTCAATCTTTAAATTATTATTTTGAGCTTGATTTTACAATACTTTATAAGCATGAAATTCTAATCTTCAATAGTTGAGTTATATATTAGTTTCTTCTACCCATAATATATATAAAATTATCAACTCTTTAGTTGGATCCAAGATGGTAATGAAGATATATATCTTCTTTATAGTGCTATCATTTACACATTAAAAGAAGAAAAAAATATTTTCTTGTTGTCTTACGAAAAAGGCATATAATAATGCAATATACAGTAATACAAAATTAATAGATGCTATGGAAGAGCAACCCAATTACTACTGCAGGAGTGTTGGACACTAATAATGCATTATATGTCACAACCAATAAATGGGGTTGTGATGACACCTACCCTATTCTTTGTTGTAGGTAAGCCAACATTTGATGTACAAAACTCATAAAGAACTTCATAGATCTAATGTAAATGATGTAAAAATAATCAAATCCAAAATATCTTTCACAAATATTGTAACCTTATAAACAAACTAACCCAAGACTTAATGCCAACTTTACAAGTGTTATCGACTAACAAAAGTGTCATTGTGGATATACAAGTCGTCTATGAAGTAAGCAAGACACAAATAACAATAGAAGAAGTTGGGGCCTCTGAATGCAAGGAGCTCATTATTGATTAAAATATGACACGACTCTGTGTGATCGCAAAGCGTTCTAAAAACAATGTCATCATGCCACATTTTATCAACTAAGAAGATTGATTACAACCGAATGCCCATTTAGGCCCCAACACATTGCAAATTTCTATCAACATGGTGTCCATCTAGGACATATTACATTAATTAAGCAGATTTCTTTCAACATGGTGCCTATCTAGTAAATAATATGATATAATGCTTGAAAAATTGAGTAATACTAAACAAGTACACATGTGAAGTCACATAGAATCTATCAACATAAACATATATTAGAATTTACAGTAATGATCATTTCTCCAATACTCCAATTAAATCATTTCTCCCAATCCATAAAATACATTCTATAATAAGCTATCACCCAAGAAAAGTTTACAGAGTGTAAGTCATGACTTACCTCAAAGAGGATAAAACTGTAATGACCCTCCACATCATTTTCTCTTTATTGTGTTCTTTTCGGCGTTTAAAACTTTCCTTAGCGACCCCAAGTCATTTATGGCTTTGCATTAGTGACAGTTCCATCACCTAGTCATTCATTTGGATATTGTGCAAGTTGACGTGTTTTGGAGCTTTTGAAACTTGAATGGTGGACTTCGGTTAAAAATTTTGGTAGACAACCTCTAAATTCAATTATAACGGTTCTGTTAGCTCCAAAACATCGAGTTTGGTCTGAAAGGACCTTCGATGTGGTTCTTGAGGCTTATGGGCTCATTCTAATCTTACTTGTACAATTTTAATTAAAACAAAGTATGGGTGAGTGACCCACTTTGCATTGAGACAACCTCGGTTGGAAGATTCAACATCTCTCTTGAGTTCGAAATACACAATTTTTGTTGGGTAGCATATTTCATTTAGGTGCACGACATTCTGAACGAGTCCCGAGCAACCCATCAGTGATTTTGAGCCTTGTTGAACCAACTGAGATGCATCAGTTGGTGCAACCCCCTAATCCCCTTCACGTTTGTGCACCTCAGGTTGTGTTCGTGGTGACCTTTGATTCTAATCCCTGCATTCACGAGCATAGTTCCATGCTGACATAGACCATAGAAGTTGGCCATGCATTCATGGGCCTTGCTCTACGATAATGTAGGTTAATGAGGATGACCCTTTCACGTTTATGGGTTAGGCCCATGTTCATGAGGCCTTGGGGGCCTGACCTCTCACATTCACGGATTGTGTCCCACATTCTCTATAATGTCCCATTTAATTAGAAATTAACTTTGTGATTGAATTGAAAATTTTGGCCTTTTCCTCAACATTTCATGTATTGTATATGTTGCGGGAATGGTTAGTGCAGTCCCCAATGCGATCGGTTGAGATTTTTGTGTATTTGAGCCTTTCGAGTTGAATTATATTGGAATAGTTGATTTTGGTCAACATTATGAGATCTGAGCATCAAATGGTGATTCTGTCAGTTGCATTAAGTCTGGAACGTCGAGTTTGCTCTAGTAGGATGGTCAGTTAGATTCCTTAGACCTTATGTTGTGATTTGAGTATTTAGGTAAAGAGTTAAATTTTTGTCCTAAGTGGGTTCCAAGGGGGTATTTCGGTCATGAAAATCTTTTTTTTGAAATCTAACAATTCCATTGGTTCCAAAACATGTTTATGATGAATTTGCACAATTAGTTGGTGTTTATAGGTTCCAAATTAGTTTCAAGGGTCAAAAAGATATTTTAAAGGTTGCTGTTGCACACTTTAGCGATGGAGAAAGATATTTTTATTAATGGAAAATGGCTTTTAGTGACGAAATAGTTGAGTTAAATATCTATTCGAACCCATTTCATATTTTTGAAATTTTGGGAGCTAGAAAGGTCCATTTGAGGTGATATTTGATGGGGTTTTTCTCTTATAATAATTGAATACGTATTTCTAGCCTTATTTTACTTTTTGTCCAGGAATATCTCTTTCATATTTCATGATTTCTATCCACAAAGTGGAGATTTTAATCTCAAAGTAGAGAAATCAAAATTGTTGACTTGAAGGTCGATTTGGAATTAGTTTTAATTTTTTTGGGATTTAAGGTCCTTGTATTGTGGGTAAATTGATTTTGATAAAGGTTTTCCAAAATTTCTCGTTTTAAACCGTGTTCCAAATGGCATTATTTTGAGTTTTTCCCTTAAAGTTGAAAAAATGGGTTTTACTCAATTTCATCATCGATTTGGACTCGTTTTCACTTGGGTTTCACCCCATAGATTCCTTTTAACTTGATGAACATAAATTTCCAACAAAATTGTGATTTTCCTTTTTCGATTTTTAAGAGTTTTTGGGTCATTTTAGATCTTATTTAAGACTTTAGAAATATGGGTATCATTGGAGCCCTCTTGATATGAATCTTCCATTATTGATAGTTGGGGATCTTTCCAGGATTGTTGATAGATGACAATCACTGGTAAAGTGATTCGAGTGAAGTTTTGGCTTTCGAGGTAGGTTTGGCTTATCCTTCTTCTTGATTGGGTTAGGTAATTAATTTTTCTTATGAACTAGACTATAGGATGGGATCGTAGCATGAGATTGAGATGTTTAAAATTGTAGACTTTATTGTTTTGCCCGTGTGGGGGGTTTATTTGTAATGCTTAGCCCGTGTGGGGGCCTTATGTGATACTATTAATTACTTTTAGAGCATGTGATACATGAGATTTGCCCGAGAGAGGGGCTGAGTTGTCTATTCTAGCATTTTTGACTTGAAATGGCTAAATGAGGGGCTTGAAATGGTTTTGATCACATCTTAAAATGAAAGGAGTGTTTCCAAATGGTAAATGCTTATTTCAAATGAAGGCTTCCACTATTTTGCCATGTAAGGGTGTATATCATGATTTATTTAGTTTGGGGACTTTTGACTCATTTAGGCCTATGTTGAGTTGATTATGCCTCCGTGTTCTATGTGTTGTGAGGCATTCATCCTCATTAATCATACCATTGATCATGGGAATCTGAGATACTGTAGAAGTATAATTTTGTGATAGATAATAAGACACCTTACTTTTATCCTTGATCACAATCTAGGTAACAAGTTGATGAGATAATATTGAGATTATGAGATTGGTATATGGACAGTGAGTCCCCCACGAGTCCGTGTCTGGAAGCTAGAGCTTGGCAAGGTGTAAACGGCTGGTTGTGAAACAACCTTGGTTCCATCACATCATTTCATCGTTGCATTGCATTGCTTGGCCAGCTTTGTTTGTTGTGTAATTTTCTTGCTTATATGAGAATTTTTTTGTAACCTTACATGTTTACTTTAATCGCGTTATTCTTATATATACTTGCTACACCGATGCTGGAATTAGACTTTTCTGTTTGCAGGTGGAAGCGTTTCGTAATTTATTTCATAAGTTTAATTAATTACTTTATATTCAGTTGGCCAAGCCTTATGAGTACATGTGGATTGTGGATTTTAAGTTGCCGTGATGCATACACAATAACCTTCCCATTTTGCATAAGAACACACCCTAGTCCAACCCTTGAAGCGTCACAATAAACCACAAACCCATCGGATCCTTACGATAAAGTCAACACTAGAGCGGAGGTAAGTCTATCTTTCAGTTCTTGGAAACCTTTTCACACACTTCGGACCATACAAACTTAACCTTCTTTTGGGTCAAAGCCATGAATAGAGAGACAATTGAAGAAAACACCTCAACAAACCTTCTATAATAACCAGCCAAACCCAAGAAACTTCAGATATCTGAAGGGGATAGAGGTCTAGGCCAATTCTTAACCACATCCGTCTTCTTAGTTTCTACCTCAATACCCTTACCAGAAACAATGTGACCAAGAAAAGCCACGGACCTCAACCAAAACTCACATTTACTAAACTTTGCAAAGAGTTGTTGGTCCTTGAGGACTTGCAACACAATCCTCAAATGATTGGTATGCTCATCCTCACTCCTTGAGTAAATCAAAATATCATCTATGAACACAATCACAAACATATCTAGGTATTGTCTAAACACCCTATTTATCAAATCCATAAATACGGCCGGAGCATTTGTCAAGCCAAACGATATTACCAAGAACTCATAGTGACCATACCTAATCCGAAGAGCTGTCTTCGAAATGTCATCTTCCTTCACACTCAATTGATCATATCCCGACCGATGGTTGATCTTAGAGAAGTAACTCGCCCCTTGAAGTTGATCAAACAAATCATCTATTCTAGGAAGAGGATACTTATTCTTAATGGTAAACTTGTTCAACTGACGGTATTCGATACACATACGGAGGGAACCATCCTTCTTTTGAACAAACAAAACTGGAGCACCTCATGGAGAGAAACTCGGTCGGATGAAGCCCTTATCCAACAAATCTTTCAATTGTTCTTTTAATTCTTTGAGTTCTGCCGGAGCCATTCTATAAGGAGGAATAGAGATAGGATGCGTATCTGGGAGAAGGTCAACACCAAAGTCTATTTCCCTTTAAGGAGGAATACCAGGTAGATCATCGGGAAACACTTCTGAAAACTCATTGACAACAGGGACCGACTCAAAGATAGGAGTTTCGGAATCCATATCTCTAACCCGAACAAGATGGTATATGCAACCCTTAGAAATCATCTTTCTAGCTTTAAGACAAAAAGCAAACTGATTCTTAGGCATAGAATTTCCCCTTTTCCACTCTAAGATGGTTTCATTTGGAAACTGAAATTGGACCACTCGGGTTCTACAATCAATAGAAGCATAACATGAATGCAGTCAATCCATCCCAAGAATAACATCAAATTCTAGCATATCAATCTATATAAGATCAACACGAGTGACTCTATGGGATAAGGAGATGGGACAATTTCTATAGACTCTCTTAGCCACAATAGATTTACCTATAGTAGTACATACGGAAAAAGGGTCTATCAACTCATTCGAAAGAACATCAAATCTCATAGTCACATAAGGCGTCAAAAAAGGCAAGGTAGAATCGGGATCATGCAGAGCATAAACATCTAGATTAAAGAATTTCAACATATCGGTAACCACATCGGGAGAGCCCTCTTGCTCATGATGAGTTTGGAGTGCATAAAATTTGTTTTGCTTTGGAGCATTTCAATCCAAACCACTAGGCAAAGCTTTTCTACCGTCTCTTCCCTTAGCCGTAAGTGATGGACAATCCCTCATCTTATGACCACTCTTTCCACAACCAAAGCAACCATTTGTATCGCCTAAGCATTTACCCTCATGCTTTCTTCCACATTTAGCACAAGTAGTCGATGAAAATCCTCCACCATTTCCTCCTTGAGGCTTAGGGTTAGACACCCTACCTTTGTTGAACTTAGGAGGAGCATTGAAGGAACCTTGACTGGAAAACTTTGGTCGGAACCTAGAATGGCCATGTCCATCGGACATTGAACGTGAGAAGTCACCATCTCCGATCATTGTCCACTTTGCCTCCCTAGGCTTTTCCTTAAGCTTCTCTTCTTTAATTTATTGAGCATGGACCATTAGGCGATAAATGTCCATATCATGGATAAGCATGGCGGTACGACATTCTTTGACCACTATTTCAGACACTCCCAAAACAAACTTACTCTTCCTTGCCCTAGGATCCGCAACCATTGTAGGAGCATACATAGACAATTATGTGAATTTCAAAGCATACTCCTTCACACTCATGGTTCCTTGACGAAGGTTGATAAACTCAAGCACCCTTGCCTCCCTTATCTCAAGGGGAAAGAACCTATCAAGGAAAGCAACCTTAAACTTTTCCTAATCAAGAGGACCCGCATCAACCGTCCTCTCTCTCTTCCATTGTTCAAACCACACTTGGGCCACACCCTTAAGTTCATAAGCGGCCAATTCTGTCTTTTCCACCGGCATCATACCCATGATCATTAGCACATTGTACACCTCATCAATGAATTCTTAAGGATGTTCCTCAACTTTAGAACCATGAAACTCCGGAGGATTCATTCTAGTGAAGTCCCTCACTCTAGATGCCATCTTACCTACATTTTGGTTCACGGGGGCCAAAACTTCTCTATTAGCTTGAGCCATCATGGTTTGAGCCAACACTTGAAAAGTGGCTCTAAACTCTACATTAATCACTTGCTCGGCCAAAGGGTCGACCGGAACTTAGGGAGCTTCTTGTTCCACATTCTCTCTCACATTCCTTCTAGCATAAGCCCTTCGAGTGGCCATATCTTGCAAAGCATCGGATAGGGATTAGGAGAGAGAGACCTATGATATTAAATTCTATCACATGAATTTAGAATGATGAAAGAAGTGGAATTTCCTAAACATCTTATAGCCTCTCATTCATAAGTGTGGCGCGCTTCAAACTCATGAACAAGACTCTACTCGACGTGGCTTATGAGACATCCTAGGACCTTTCTAAATCCTTGCGCTCTTAATACCAAGTTTGTCACGACCTAAAGTACCCCCTAGACATGACATGGTGTACAAGACCCCGAGAGGCCCTATACAAGACACTTAGCATATATCATACAAGATAATAGAGTTAATGAGTTTAAAAGAAAATTGTATATCAAGAGTTTAAAAAAGCATAGCGAAAATCTAACAGTCTCAAAGCTATCATATACATGAATAGAATGAAATTTGGGATGAAACCAATACAAGTTCAAAAGGAAAGTGACATGAAAAGATAAGCGTGGCCTTGTCCTCGAAGTATTAGGACTCACCAAGTCTTCAAAGCTCTCTAACACAAGCACTAGCCATGAGTGGAGGGAGAAGAGTCGTCACGCCTTACATTAGTGAAACAATGTAGGCAAGAGTATGCGTTAGTACATGGAATGTACCAAGTATTATAGCTATGCATAGGAGTTGTAAAATCATGCCAAAAAGGATATATACATAAGATGCAATGACCAAGCTAAATCATAAAATGTCATAATGGAAAACATAAGTCAAAACCATATTCAATGCAAGTGAATTATCTTAAACAAAACCTACTTGAAATACCATTTAGGATGCAACCTTAGTTCATTATGTGGGAAATTAGCCTTAACCGACATAGACTATGTGAGCTATAACATGGAATTCGATTTCTATCTCACACCGAAAAGAGGTGTCCTTCTTTTCCAAGGTAAGAACCATAAATTTGAGCTAAAGTGAATCCACTAGCTAATTTCTATCTGAGACAATTATCCTATGGTGACACATAGTTGTGGAATAAGGAGATTGCTACTAGAGACCTGACCTCTACTAACGGGAGATCCCCCATCTCAATATCCTCTAGGTGCTAAGCAAAATCCCACAGAATAGTCATTAATCTTATTCATCTTATTATCCATAGAAAGATACAACTAGAGTTGTCAATCCAAGCTAAATTTCATTAGAATTGACGTTTCATCTTCCATGGACTAGTCCAACCTTACGTCATTTAGAGCAGCTCCTTTTTCTTGATTCAAAGTTTAGTTGAGAAAACCTTTCAACTCTTATGAATCTTTCATGTGAGAAAATGCTTTCACATTCATGTTTTGAGTAATATGTGAGAAACCCTTTCACAACTTAACAACGACATCATTATTTATGCTTCACTCTTAAAGCAATCTTAAATCATTTACATCAACTTCATAAAGAACATGCATATTTTCATAATTTCGTCTTTCATAGTTCAAAACCTCATAATATGATCATAATCTAGAAATCATGGATTTCACATGGGTTCATGGGAATTCAACTTAAAAACATGCAATTAACTCAATTCATGTAGAAAGAGACATAATTCAACCCATTAGATCATAATTTGAAACAACCCATAAGATAGAAGAAAATCCTAATTCCAATTAGAGAATTCTAACTTGTGAAATGGGGAATTTAGGAACCCTATGGAGGAAAGGACTCCATAGGTGAAAGCCATCATTCCTTGGATTTCAATTGTCCCAATAAATGGAGAATTGGAGACTTGACTTGAATCCCTAGCCTTCTTCTTCAAGCTTTAGAGAGATAAATATTTGGGGAAATTTTTGGAGGGACTTGGGAAAATTTGAAGAGTGATTGGAATGGGTATATTTTAGGCTTAGAGGACTTATATAGGGTCTAGGATTAGGACTAAACTAACTTAGATTAGGTATTAATAATCTAAACTAATTTAAGAACCCCACCTTTGGGTTCTTAACACAGCCGTTTGACTCCTTTCTAGCCTTTCTCTAATCCGAGGTGTTACACTTTATAGCCAAGTGTTTGAATTTTCAGCAAGTGAAGTATGAGTATCAAAGACTGGGTGGTACGATGAAAAGGATGCCTATTCCCAAGTGGTAGTTGGAGTAAATTACTTTGGAGTTTGTGACTTGATTACCCTTGACCTTGGTAAGTATGATTCTGTTGGGGTGATTGTGGACTAGTTGACCTAGTCAGCTCATTTCATTTCGGTGAAGACTAATTATAATGCGGAGCAATTGGGCAAGATCTAATTTTGTGAGATTTTTCTATTGCATGAATTTCCAATTTCTATTGTGTGTGATAGAAATACTCAGTTCACCTCACATTTCTTGAGTTCTATGTAGGAGAAAATGGGTACCAAGCTTGAGTTGAGTACCGCCTTCTATCTTCAAACCGATAGTTAGTCTGAGCAGACTATTCAAATGCTTGAGGATATGCTTCGGGCTTGTATCATGGACTTTGGTTGTCATTGGGACCAATTCCTACCCCTTGAAGAGTTTTCTTATAAAAACAATTATTATTCTAGCATTCAGATGGCACTGTTTGAGGCTTTGTATGAGAGGATGTGTAGATCTTCTGTTGGATGGTTTGATTTATTTGCGGTACGGCCTTGGGGTATAGATTTGTTGAGAAACTCCATGGATATAGTGAGATTATTCAACAGCACCTTGTGACCGCCTAGAGTAGGCAAAAGAGCTATACATATAGGTCTGTTTGTGATGTAACCTATGTTATTGGTGAGAGGTTTTGCTTAAGGTGTCACCCACCAAGGGTGTGATGAGGTTAGGGAAGAAATGAAAGCTTAGCCCGCGGTTTATGGGCCTATTTGAGATTTTAGAGAAGATAGAGATGTATCCTATAGGTTGGCCTTACCTCTAAACCTCTTAGCGATCCATCTTATGTTTCATGTTTCGATGCCTAAGCAATACCGTCATGATGATTCCATGTGATTCAGTGCGACTCGATTTCTTTAGGTGAGGATTTTTCCTTTGAGAAGGAGCCTATTTCTATTTTGGATAGGAAGAGTTGGCAGTGGAGGTCCAAGCATATTGATTCAGTGAAAGTGCAATGGTGATACCGGTCTGTTGAGAAGGCTATGTGGGAGGTGGAGTCTGACATGAATCGTAGATACCCTCAGCTTTTCACCCCCTTCAGGTACCAAATTTTGCTTTTCATTCGAGTAGAAACGCATGTTTTAGTGGTGCATTGTGTAATGTCCCATTTCATGAGAAATTACCTTTATGTATGAATTGACTATTTTGCCCTTCTCCTTAGCGTTTTCATGCTTAATATATGTTGTGGGAATGGTTAATGTGGTCTCAGATGCGACCGAGTGAGATTTTTTTGGATTTGAGACTTGTGAGTTGAATTATATTGGAATAGTTGATTTGGTCAACATTATGAGAAATAAGCATTTGATGGTGATTTTGTCAGTTCCATTGAGTCTAAAACATCGAGTTTGGTCTAGTAGGGTGGTCAGTTAGAGTCCCAAGACCCTAGGTTGTGATTTAGGTATTTAGGTAAAAAGTTGAATTTTTGGTTTAAATGGGTTCCGAAGGGATATTTTGGTTATAACAATCTTTTCTTTTGAAATCCGATGATTCCATTGGTTCTGAAACATGTTTTATGATGAATTCGCACTATCGATTCATGTTTATAGGGTTTGAAGGGTAAAAATGATGTTTCAAGGTTGTTGCTGCACACTCTTAGCGGCGGAAATATAGACTTTTAGCAATAGAAAATTGGTTTTAGCAACAAAATCGTTGAGTTAAATATGTATTCGAACCCATTTCATATTTTTGACATTTTGGGAGCCAGAAAGTCCGTTTGAGGTCATTTTAGATGCGTTTTTGTCTCATAATCGTTTGGAACTTAATTGTAGACTTATTCTACTTGTTTCTAAGAATATCTCTTTCATATTTCATGATTTATATCCACAAAGTGGAGATTTTAAACTCCAAGGTAAAGAAATCAAAATTGTTGATGTGAAGATCGATTTGGATTGGGTTTTCATTGATTTTTCGGATTTAAGGTTCTTTTATTGTGGGTAAACTGTTTTTGACAAAAAATTTCCTAAATTTCTCGTTTTAAACCGTGTTACATATGACATTTTTTTGAGTTTTTCCCTTAAAATTGAGAAAATGGTTTTACTCGATTTAATCATTGATTTGAACTCATTTTCACTTGGGTTTGCAACCATAGACTTCTTTTCACTTAATGAACATGAGTTTCCAATAAAATTCTGATTTTACCCTTTTTCGATCTTGAGGAGTTTTTGGGTAATTTTAGATTTGATTCAATACCTTAACAATATGGGTATCGTTGGAACCCTCTTGATGTATATCTTCCATTTTTGATAGTTGGAGATATTTTAGGGATTGTTTATAGAGGAAAAGTACTGATAAAGTGATTCGAGTGAAGTTTTTGCTTTGAGGTAGGTTTGGCTTATCTTTCTTCTAGATTAGGTTGGGTAATTAATATTTCTTATTAACTAGACTATGAGATGGGATCGTAGCATGAGATATAGATGTTGGAAATTGTACACTTTATTATTTCGCCCATGTGGGGGCTTATTTGTAATGGTTTACCCGTGTTGAATCCTTATGTGATACTATTAATTGCTTTGAGAGCATTTGATACATGAGTTACCTAAGAGAGGGGTTAAGTTGTCTATTCTAGCATTTTTTACTTGAAATGCCCGAGTTAGGGGTTTGAACTTGTTTTTTATCACATCCTGAAATGAAAAGAATGTTTCCAAATGGTAAAGGCTTATTTCAAATGAATTCTTCCACTATTATTCCATGTAAGGGTGTGTATCATGATTTATTGAGTTTGGGGACTTTAGACTCTTTTAGACCTATGTTGAATTGATTATGCCTCCATGTCGTATGTGTTGTGATGTCTTCATCCTCGTTCATCATAACATTGATTATGGGAATCTGAGAAACTAGAGAAGTACTTTTGGCAAAGAAAATGAGACACCTTACTTTTATCCCTGACCACAAGCTTGGTGGCAAGTTGATGAGATATTGGGATTATGCGATTAGTAAATGGACTGTGAGTCCCCCGTGGGTCCTTGTCTGGAAGCTAACGCTCGGCAAGATGTATAAGGCATGTTGTACGACAACCTTGGTTCCGTCATATCATTTCATCATTGCATTGCATTGGCTAGCTTTGTTTATTATGTAATTTGCTTGCTGATATGAGAAATTGTTTGTAACCTTACGTGTCAACTTTATTTGCATCGTTCTTATATAAACTGGTGGAACCAATGCTAGAATGGGACTTTTCTGCATGTAGGTGGAAGCATTTCGTTGTTTATTTCGTAAGTTTGATTAAATACTTTATACTCAATTGGCCAAGCATATTGAGTATATGTGGATTGTACTCACCCATCCTTCTATAACCTTTTGTTGCATCCCTTAGTATGAGTGGTAATGGAGACGACTGAATTGATCCTGCAATGTTTGAGCTTCGAAGTTGTGGTGAGATCCTTGTTCAGGTCATCATTCAAGGTTCATCTAATTCCATTTCTGTCTTTATGTTTATTCCAAAGACTAGTATTGAATTTTAAATTTAGATATTGTATTATAATGCTCTTTAATACTTATGACACCAGGTTTTGGGAATTCTTTATTGTATCTTAGTTTTTCTTTTTTTATGTTCTGCCTTCATTATAGAAGTGTCATATGTCTATTTACCTTCTTTTCTGCAACATTAGAGGTAATTCTTGAGTAAGTTTTTTCGGCTTACACACTGGGTTGGGTTTGGGCTATGTGCCATCATGACCTTGGTTTTTGGGTCGACATTCACAAAGGTCATTTATCTAGTCTTTTTGGTAAAGGCCAGTTGCGAATTCAACTCATTCTTAATATTGAGGTTGCAGGGTCAGTGATGTTTCTCAGGTGACAGCGATGATGATCTCCATAGCTTCTAATCCTCTTTCCCTTGTGGAGGGAGTTGTGCCTTTTTTTTAAGATATTAAACACTCTTAGAAGCTCTTGTACCAGTTTAGACTAGTTTCTAAGGAGGGTTCCATGTGTTTTTCAAAGACAGTGGTAATTATCGAGGCTGGAAATTTTGTTTCTTAATTAAATGTTGGATATTTTGATATTTGTTTATTTTTGTGCTATCAGTATATTTATTTCATGGTAAGGGTTCTCCTATCTAGGGGTGAGAGGAGGTGCCCGCACGGTGCGGTGGTTTGAGTTGTGACAGTTTTCTACATTGCTATTGTTGCATGATTAGTTGTAAAATTTTGATGTTAAAAGTGCGCTTGCATGCTTTACTTTTCAGTTATCCATCTCAAAATCTATTTTTAAAGTTTCTTTCTCAATTCATTTCATTCAGTTAACCAGTTGTTTCATTCAGCTATTTTACATACCATACATTCCATGTAATAACGCCATTTTGAGTTGTATCTTTAAATGATGCAGATTCAGGTGTTCGTGATCATCAGCAAGCGCTTCAGTAGGACCTCTTTCAATCAATTTTTTTGTGTGGTCTCCTATGTTCCATTAGTCATTGCAATATAATAGTTAGGTAGCCAAGGGTCTTGTCTCAACACCTTTTTTCAGTTCAATAGTGGCTCTTTTTTTAGTCCCCAATTATTCCAAATATATAATATCATATTTAGAAACATTACGTAAAAGTACAATCATCATTTTGTAGAATATATATCTCTAGATATAAGTCACAACCCAATTTTTCAGGTCACAATAGCATCTACTACATCCCACTAGTAAGTAAGCCTAACTCATAGCCCGGAGCCATAAGCAACGAGCTACCAAGTAGGAGCCAACAACTAGAGCATAAAACTTACAACAAGAGAAGAAGGGTAATAAAATGAAATACAATACAAGGAACCATCCCAAGAACTGGCATCAGTCGGTAGTTGAGGATCTAATCCAAAATAAGAGTACAAGGCTTACACAAATACAAAAAAGTACATGTTGTCTCTGAATATAATAGAAAGAATAAGCCTAGCCGAGACAGATTGAAATTGGTAGCTTTAGACACCAGGAGTTCACTCTAATATCAAAACTCCAAGATGCTCCACACGACTCCAAATCAACGGCGATAACTCAAACTGTAATCTATAGGGGGGCACAAGTGTAGTATGAGTACCAAAAACGGTAAGCAGTAGGGAATGGCCGACTGAGCTCAATCGATAACAAAAGCATAAACAATAAGTAATAAGGAGAGCATAACACAAGTAACTAAACAAGAGATGCTAAAGTAGATAGACAATAAAGAGTAGAAACAGGATACAAGAAGTGAGAAGCCGAGTCAAGAGCACACTTAGAACACGATCCAACAACCTATTTGCAAAAAAACTAAGATACCAAGTCAACTACCCAGGGTCAAGAGGGCCCAGAACCACAATTCTAAAGTCCAAAACCTATTAGCTAAGAAGAAAACAATAACATAGAATAGAATATTGTCAAAACAATAACCTAGTCAGACCCTATAAAATCGAAAGGTAAAAACAACAAACATAACCCAACCGCCCACATAAACTGTAGGGTACAATCAACAAACAAGTATACTAGTGATAGAAAATGTATATGAATATAGAGAGTGCACTAGGGCCATTAGAGAAGTGCCACGAATCTGAACCCAAGAAGTGAAAACTGGGCTCCCAGCCCAAGTAACCACGACCATAGTCAACTCCCAACCCAGCTAATAAGAGTGACAAATCACTCCAGGCCACCCAGCTAGTCAGTCCACTCCCAGCCCAGTTAGTAAGAGTGACCCGAGGGCGTGTCGACTTTGAAGAGTATAGGGTGTAAGCCATCTAGCTAGTAAGAGTGACTTGGGGGAGTGTCGACTCTGTAGAGGATCTCAAAGTAGCCAAAGATGATGCAAGAAAGGGTGTCGATGCGCTGACTAGTCAAGTAAAAACTGAGCACATCCCAGATGCCTCTAAAATCTAAAGTAGAGAAGGAGCACGTCTCCGACGCCTAGTGATATCAAAAGTTAGTAAATCAAGTAGTACAGGTGGTATTACTTCCATTAAAACAAATTTAGGATAAGAGCTAGGTAAAATAGTATTTCATAATGAATGATAAATATGCCAATGCATGAATCGGGATCATACCACAAAAATCAATGAGAATGAACAAACAACACAATGCATGCCATCACCAACATTCAAACAAGGAAATCAAGTCATATGTTCATACAACCAACCAAAACACGCTACAAAAGGAGAGAGTGCAAACCTTGGATCAAACAAGTCCTCGCATATGGCCTCGGGCCCAACAATATAACCAAGCTCAATGAGAGTATAACAGGTCAATTGCTAAATAACAAGCGAAGGAACCAAAGAAGAGGTCTCATATCAATAAAAGGGGAACCAATTCAAGGGATTACACCCTACCCTAATCATACCGCTCAAGTCCCTGACAGAGCGTAACCAGAACCAACCCACGGCTACGACGAGCCACAAAGGTCACAAGAACCAAAGGAAGGAGAGCAACCAAATACAAGCCCAATAGGGAGCAAAACATAACTATGAGGTGGTAAACCACAATCTGAAGCACCTAAGGTTCAACCTAGTCTAAGGCCACAAAGCATCAATCCTAACAAGGGTAAACAAGATCATCTACATCACAAGCAAAGCTACAGGCCTAAACTAAGGATCCTAAATCCCACACTAAACCCAAGGCTCTTACGTAATCAAGAAAAGAGGAAATAACAAGAGGAAAGCTAGACACAGGGCAAATACCATCCAAAATTACATGAAATCTATACTAGGCATTATCTAAGAAGCTAGTCAAGAAAGTAGACAGTAGCCTACCTCAAAACCGATTACGAGTGCTCCAAATACACCACACACAAGCAATCCACTTTCGAAATGCCTCTGAACACAGCCATGCTATCAAATTATCGATCAGAATGTCATTATGGATATTTTGACACTAAAATCACAACAATTTGAAATGAACCCAAAATCGAGTGAAAAATGGGAATGTGGGACCCACCCAGGGAATCCCAAAATTGACTCCATCAAAAGAACCTAAACGACTAACCGAGGTTTTACCCCAAAACGAGGCTCAATTCCATGCCCCAAACAACAAAAATCACCATATGCAAAAAAATCCCCAATAAAGAGATGAGGCATTCCCTGCGGGGAAAGAATCACCTCAACTGGAGAGCCTCTGACACTTCCCGAACACTCCAATGTGTAGCCACAGAGATTTTAGACGTCCACAACTTCGAGTCACCTTGATCAGAGCTCCCAAGCTCTAGATATCGCGTTATGAAATTTCAAAGAACGGTTGAAAATGACCTTAAAAAGGTTGGAAAATTTCCTTCCGAAAATGCGGGACCTGGTCCACGAACGTGGGACCTGGTCCACGAACGCGGAGGGAACCCTCATCCTTCTCGACGAGCGTGGGAACTTGGTCTATAAATGCAGAGAGCAACCAGCTCCTCATCCGTGAACTTGGAACCTGGTCCGCAAACGCGGAGACCAAGTTCAGATGCACCGGCTGAACTAGAAACTTGGTCTGTAAATTCAGAGAGCAACCAGCTCCTCCTCCGCGAACTTGGGACCTAGTCTGCTAACACGGAGAACAAGGTCAGATGCACCGGCTGAACTTTAAGAGTTGAAAAATACTTCGATGGGGTGCTTCAGATTCGTTTGGAACCCCGTGCATACAAATAAAATAAGCTACACCATCGCATTCAATATTCTGGACTCAATGGAGCCATCAAATATCCATCCGATGTTGTTTTGATGAAAATTTGGTCCCTCCCCATATTCCATTTTAAGTCAAATTCCACAATAAAGCTCAAAATAAGACCGAAAGCCTAGGTAAGCGCATGGAAGGTCACTTTAGTCCAAACTCGACATTTCAGATCTAGCCGCCCTGATGAAATTCTCATCTGAGCACATTTACCAAGAATGTTGACCAAAGTCAAATCTTAGCTTAAGCTTCAAAGTTAAAACGCCTAACGGCACAAACTCACACTAGAAGTCTGGGGGCCCAAACCAACCATGCCCTTAACATAGAATGGCCCTTCCAAAGCTGATGAAACTGTCAGAATTGCATTCTAAGGACGTCTTCCTGAACTTTCGACTGAATTCAACTATTCATGTTTCTAAGGCTCTAAAACAAAGAAACTTGAACAAAACCAAAATGAATGACCCGGGTGACAGAACTGTCAGTCCCAGCAAGTCATTAATAGCTTGGGTTAGCTATAGGAAAGCTCCAAACACTGAAAAGATCAGAAAATGAAGAAAATGACAAGGAGTATCATTACAACATCTACTACTAAAAGGACTTTCATCCGTGAAGGTAGAAGGATAGACACAGCCTGAAGGCACAAAAAGACTAGGATACTGAGTCTGCATGCTCCGCTATACCCTTAGACACCCTCTTGGATCGAACACGCCATCAAAGAACTCAGGCTAAGAGTAAAATCCTCAAATTCACTTCAAAACTTCAAAAACTCCTTCAAATCCATATTGGGTTCCAACTCTCAACCAACTAGACTGAACTTGCCTAAAAGCACCAAATTCATCTGAGTAGACCAGCACCACACCAAAACCACAGAATAGAGCAACTGTAGGACTATGGCAGATGCAACCTAACTCTCAAATCGAAAAACTAACCTTATGCTCTACATCTAACACCTTCTAATCATCAAGAGTGTTCTATCGATCCTTAGCCATCCTGAACATCACCTGGACCACCTGAATCCCCTCAACAAACCCATACAACTCAACCCTTACGAAGGATAACAAGTTCCATAAGAACATCGAAGAATAATAACCGTGAAACATAGAACAAAGCCCAAGACAAGGCCCAAAATCCACCTTTGGCTCTATAAGACCAACAACTCCAACTGAAACATAACCTTTTGAAGCTAACTACGCTAATCCAAAGGGAACCCATCTTGCGAACGACAAGTGTGCACTGAGCCCAGCTCCAAGGACCTACGCCAAGCAAAGGAACTTTTGAAAAACCAATACCACAAGTCCACTAGCTACTCTGCGACCATGAATCTGAACCAACCACCCAGTCTAAGGGAAACCATAGGAGCAGGTGGCATATCAACATAGTCAACTGGTCGGTAGTGGCCCAAGGGTAACAACTCACATCATGAACCACACAAGCAACCAATCATGATAAAAGAAATCATGCATCCTGAACTATACAACCTCATAGATCCTATGAATTACCTTTACCCCATGCTGAAGATGAGCCTTCTAAGTAAATTTTAATTTTATAGCAAAATCTAAAGTCTGAAACCACTGATGAACACCACCATTCCAATTCTAAATCACACACTGACCTCGAGAGCTATCAACTCAACCGCAAAGAACCAACATCAACAGAAACAAGGCACAACAAAGAATCACAAGGATTCACACCTCCAAATTCCAGCTACCCACAACCAAACCACAAGGCCACAAGAAGAGGACGAATCCAAAAGGAGCCGAATAAGAAAAAATGCAACTCCATAATCGATAAAACACTAAGGCAAAGGAAGAAAGAAACCAAATAAGAGTACCACACTAAAGAAGGCTAACTACTCAACTACTACTCAAAACGGGAGGTACACAACTAAGCAAATCTCCTCAGCAAACTAGGCCCAACAACACACAAATCTCACACCGAGCAAGGCTGGTCTAGCAACCTATCAAACAAGGATCGGCATAACATCAACAACATAGAAAAAGGGTGGCAAAAAAGGAAACCAGCAATCCCAAGGCCCCAATTAAAACAAGACTATCAAGGCAAAGGCATGGGGAGTTACCCAACCACTACTCCCAATCGAAGAAACACAGCCTAGTTGATCCACTACTAAAGGGAATCAACTACAGGAGGCAAAACACAAACACAAACCTCAAATTCAGCTGCCATAAAAAGCTAGCGATAGGTACTAAGCTGATAAACTTGAATGGACATGAAAGCCCAAAATCATCCAAATAGAAACTAAAGGGATTCGACACAAAATCACATACAAAGAAGGGATACTTGGAGCCTCAACCTCTGGCTGGACTGCAGAAGCATAGAACGAATCATGCCTGACTTCAACATAAGCCAGATGTAGCATTGACAACACCAAAGGCACCTTCTCTGATTGAAGGAGCTAACAACCCATGAGACTGATCTAACTGCATATCTCTCATCATGATTCCATGCTAGGGACAAGCTGAAGGCTGATGACCAAGCTTCCCATAGGTAGAACCAAGTTCGACCACCCTAGTTTGGGAGTATCAAATGTTTTCAAAGCCTAGAAAAGCAACTCCAACCTAGGGCACTCTCTTGACCGGTGTTCACTCTCTCCACATCATAGCAACCTCTATAGCGTGAAGCCCAGCACGAAAAACATGATGATATGCCTTGTCTACCTCTGCCACACTTAGAACTAACCTTAGCTGACTACACTGGGGCATTGTGACAATCTCTAACATAGTGGCCTCTCTTGCCTCACCAAAAACAACCCTCACCGAGAGTAATTGGCTGCAAAGACCCAACTGGAGTAACATGAGGCCCACCACCTGAAGGTCTAGGATGTCCACCGTGAGAAGTCTGGCCTAAACTCTACCTGCCATAGGCACGTTGACCTACCTCAGAACCCCAGGGTCAAAAGGACCCACACCCACAATTCAAAAGTTCAAAGCCTATTAGCTAACAAGAAAACAATAACATCAAACATAATATAGCTAAACAACAACCTAGCCGGACCCCACTAAGCCCGGAAGCTACAAACAACAAACATAACCCAACCGCCCCCATAAACTTGTGGGTACAATCAACAAACAAGTATACAAGTGATAGGCAATGCATATGAATGTAGAGGGTGCACTACAACCATCAGAGAAGTGCCACAAATCCAAACCCAATAAGTAAAAACCGGGCTCCCAACCCAAGTAATCACGACCACAGTCAACTCGAAGCCCATCTATCAAGAATAACAAATCTTTCCAGGCCCCAGCTAGTCAGTCCACTCCCAGACCAGCTAGTAAGAGTGACCCGGGGCCGTGTTTACTCCGAAGAGGACCTGAGTGTATCAAATCCACCAAGATAGACAGTCCATTCCCAAGGGCAAAAGCCACCCAACTAGTTAGAGTGACTCGGGAGCATGTCGACTCCGAAGAGGATCTCAATGTAACAAAAGATCATACAAGAAAGGGCATCGATGCGTCAGCTAGTCAAGTATAAACTAAGCACATCCCAGATGCCTCTAAAATCAAAGTAGGAAAGGAGCACGTCCCCGATGTCTTGTGATATCAAAAGGAAGTAAATCAAGTAGTACAAGTGGTACGACTCTCGTTAAAACCAGATTAGGATAAAAGTTGGGTAAAATAATATTTCATCATGAATGATAAATATGTTGATGCATGAATTGGGATAGTACCACAAAAATCTATGAGAATGAACAAACAATGCAATGCATGCCATCACCAACATTCAAACAAGGCAATCAAGTCATATGATCATACAACCAACCAAAACACGCTATAAAAGGGGAGAGTGCAAACCTTGGATCAAAAAAGTCCTCGCATATGGCCTCGGGCCCAACAATATAACCAAGCTCAATGAGAGTATAATAGGTCAATTGCTAAGCAACAAGTGAAAGAACTAAAGAAGAGGTCTCAAATCAATAAAAGGGGAACCAATTCAAGGTTTGACACCCTACCCCAATCATATCGCTCAAGTCTGTGATGGAGCATAGCTAGGACTAACCCATGGCTACGACGATCCACTAAGGTCACAAGCACCAACGGAAGGAGAGCAACCCAATACAAGCCCAATAGGGAGAAAAACATAACTACGAGGTGATAAAGTACAATCTAAAGCAGCTAAGGTCCAACCTAGTCTAAGGACACAAAGCATCTATTCTAACAAGGGTTAATAAGATCATCTACACCACAAGCAAATAAACAAGCCTAAACTAAGTATTCCAACACCCACACTAAGCCCAAGGCTTCTACGGAATCAAGAAAAGATGGAATAGCAAGAATAAAGCTAGACACCCGGAAAATACCATAAAAAATTACATAAAATCTATATTTGGCATTACATAATAAGCTCAATCAAGAAAGTAGACTGAAACCTACCTCAAGGCCGATCACGAGCACTCCGAATCAACAACACACGAACTATCCACTTTTCAAACCCCTCCGAACAATGCCACGTTATCAAATTATCGATCATAATGTCATTATGGACGTTTTGACATTAAAATTGCAAAAGTTCAAAATGGACCAAAAATTGAGTAAAAAATGGGAATTGGGACTCGGATAGGGTATCCCAAAATTGACTCCATCAAAAGGCCCTAAATGATTAACCGAGCTTTTGAGGTGAGAATTACCTCAACCAGAGAAAATCAGACACTTCTCGAAAACTCCAATGTGTAGCCACAATGATCCCGACTGTCCATGACTTCGAATCACCTTGATCAGAGCTCCCAAGCTCAAGATATCGCGTTTTGAAATTTCAAAAAACTGCTGAAAATGATCTTAAAAAGGCCAGAAAATTGCCTTCTGCGAACGCGTGACCTTGTCCGCAAACGCAAAAGGAAACCTCATTCTTCTCAATGAACGTGGGGACCCGATCCACGAATGCGGAGAGCAACCAGCTCCTCTTCTGCGAACACGAGACCTGGTCCGCGAACGCGGAAACCAAGTTCAGATGCACCAACTAAACTTTAAGAGTTGAAAAATACTTCGACGGGGTGCTCCACATTAGTTTGGAACCCCGTTTGCACAAAAAAATATACTACCCCATCAAATTCAGGATTCCGAACTCAACTGAACCATAAAACTTCCATTCGAGGTAGTTTCAACGAAAAGTGGGTCCCACCCCCAAGTTCTGTTTTTAGCCAAATTCCACATAAAAGATCAAAGTGAGACTAGAAGCGTAGGGAACTGCATGAAAGGTCATTCTAGACCAAACTCGCTATTCCATATCTAACTGTGCTGACAAAATTCTCATCCGAGCATGTTTACCAAGAATGTTGATCAAAGTCAAACCTTGGCTTAAGCTTCAAAGTTAAAATGCCTAACGGCACAAACTGACACATGAAGTCTCGAGGACCGAACCAACAATGCCCCTAACCTAAAATGACCCTTCCAGAGCCGATGAAGCCGTCAGAATTGCATTCTAAGGCCATCTTCCTTAACTTCTCACTGAAGTCAATATTTCAAGTTTCAAAGGCTTCAAAACATGGAAATTTGAACAAAACCAAAACGAACGACCCGCTGATCGAGTTGTCAGTCCCAGCAAGTCATAAATGACTTGGGGTCGCTACATGGAAGCTCTAACCACTGAAAAGATTATAAAATAGAGAAAATGAGTTGGAGGATCATTACAATATATGTATACATATTTTAAAGATATTAAAATTCTAAACTAAATTTTATCTAAAATAAACAAGAGACATGTAAGTAAATTCATTAAATGATCTTTAAAAGTAAATGATATACCATAAAACTCTCATAGACACAAATAAATATAGAATGGAACTAACAGTAAGTTTCCATAAATATTCTGAAACCTCCTCTATAAATCAATTGAAAGAATTACTAATTCGAGACATATTTTATAGCCTCAAAATTAATATTTAATAAAATGGCAAAGTCTAGCATTTCAAAAATTCTTTATGGTATCCTTTTCATAGTGTTCCTTATCTAAGGTATTTCATTTTTTCCTATTTATCTACAATTGACCAATAATGACTTAAGTGGAAATGTTTATGAAATTTTTTAAAAATAAAATCGAAATATATTAGAGTAAAAAATAGACAATTCTTCAATTTAGTTTGGTTTTGATTCTCAAAATTGATAATATTTTATATATTTTTAAAACATTTTTAAAAAAACCAAAATTGAAATAGTAGAACCAAACTGACTGTAAAAATACCTATAGAAGAATTATAACTAAACAAATGCATATATTTTTTAAAGAAATTACAGTACAAGTTAATTTTTTGCAATATTGACTTTATAGTAATTAAATATCTGTTTTTACTTTCTTGCTCAATATATAATTTTACTTTGATAAATCCAAGAATTTGCTTCATGTTAAGAATGAAGTAAAAATATAATATTATATATTTATAAAAGATTATCAAAAAAAAAATACTAATTAATCGATTGGCTTAATTGATTTGGTTTGGTTCCAATATTTGAAAAACCTTCTTAATAAGTTTGGTTGTCATTTAGTGAAAACAGACCCTAACAAAACCATTGATACCTGTAGTGTCAACAAGACAATGTCTTTTGTTTATAAATGTGTTATTATTTTATCAGTAAAAATTGATATATTTAACCAAAAAATGAACGTTAAAAGTGATTATTTGAAGTGACAAGATAATGCCAATAAATCTTTCCCAATTTTGGGACAAATTCAAATAATGTAATTATATATTTATTTTCTCCATATTATAATTTGTACCTTATGTTAGAAAATTTTGAAGCTTCATATAAAATAATCTACAATCAAATTTAAATTTCAAGTTCGGTCCAAGGAGATGGTTTGAAATGTTTCTTTGACAACCACATCGGAAGATGTGTTCCAAGCTCCCATGATGATACGATATGTGATAATCTTTGCAAGCAAAATTGCAAGGGAGGTCATTGCAAAATTATAGGCTCAAAATCCTCCAATCATTTCTGTCACTGTCTTTGTTGACAAACCTTCAAATTTAATCTACAGGTATGAATACTTTTATGAAATAGAGTCTATTACGATTCAGTATTCATATATTGTACTTTATTTTAAAATAATATAAATCTATCGTAAAAATGTATTATTTTAAATTTGGTTTTTCCATCATTTCATAATTAGTTTTATCTTTTACACTAACGTAAATTTCAATATTATTCTGGTAAAGAAGTAAAAGATTATAATCTAAATATGGACAAAAAATCTCTTTATAAGATGCCAGTTGTATTATTATTACTAGATGTCCAATACTTCTATTGTCTAACTCCTATGTAAATAACGATCCCATACCTCCGTGACCTCCCACACCTCCATATTATTGCTCATGATCTCTATAGTTAATCATTTATGTTATGTTTATGGTAACCTTATAACCATCGTCATGTCATAGTATAAGTCTTGTGATTTGATGTATGAAATAAGAAAGTTATGGTATATGGTTTCTCCTATTTTAGTCTTTACATTATTATTTTGAGCTTAATTTTATAATACTTTATAAGATTGAAATTTTTATCTTCAATGGTTGATTTATATTTTAGTTTCTTCTACCCATAAGATATATAAAATTATTCACTCTTTAGTTGGTTCCAAGATTGTAAGGGAGATATATATCTTCTTTATAGTTCTATCATTTACATATTAAAAGAAAAAAAACTATTTTCTTGATGTGTTATGAAAAAGGCATATAGTAATACAATATATAGTAATACAAAATTAATAGATGCCATGGAAGAGCAGCCCTATTAATACTAGGGAGTGTTGGACACTAATAATGCATTATATGTCAAGACCAAAAACTGGGGTTGTGATGACATCTACCCTATTCTTTGTTGTAGGTAAGACAACATTTCATGTACAAAACTCATAAGGAACATCATATATGTAATGTAAATGATGTCAAAATAATAAATCCAAAATATCTTTCATAGATATTGTAACCTTATAAATAAACTAACCCAAGACTTAGTGCCATGTGTATAGGTGTTATCGACTAACAAAAGTGACATTATAGATATACAAGAAGTTTATGAAGTAAATAAGACAAAAATAACCATAGAAGAAGTTGGGCCTCAGAATGCAAGGAGCTCATCATGGATTAGAATATGACAAGACTCCGTGTGCTCAGAAACCGCGCTAAAAACTATGTCCTCATTCCATATTTTATCAACTAAGAAGATTGATTTTGGCCCCAACACCTTGTCTATGATAATTTCTTTCAACATGGTGTCCATCTAGGACATATTACATTAATTAAGCAAATTTCTTTCAACATGGTGCCCATCTAGCTAAATAATAGATATAATGCTTGAAAAATAGAGTAATACTAAAAAAGGACATATGTCAATTCACATAGAATCTATCAACTTAAACATATCTTAGACATCACAATAACGATCATTTCTCCAATACTCCAATTAAATAATTTCTCCCAATCCATAAAATTCTTTAAAAAATAAGTTATCTTTTATAACCTGAGCCTACACCCTAGACGTGACCGACACTCGAGAACCATTGCTAGTCTCTAAGCGAACCCTTGTCCTGGTTGACTACTAAGCAGAAGACTAACTCAAGCCTACAAAAGAATCAAAACTGAAGAATTGTTTAGAACGGTTTATTGAATCTCAAACTATCTGAAAATACTAAGTGTTAAAACATAAAGTTTTAAATGAAATATCTGAAACTGAATACTGAAAGACTGATCACGACTATTTATCTATGAAGCCTCTACTGTATAAAGATGGGTGTTGGCACAAGAACCATGACATCTCAAATGCTACTACTAACAAATCACAAAATTAGAGTACTCCGAAAGCAAGGAGGCCTCACCAAAAGCTGACGAGCGAATGATGTGATATCAACGGTACTCCTATTCATGATCCTAAGAACCTAAATCTACATCATAAAATGATACAGTTCGAATGACATCAGTAGATTGAATGTATGAGTATCTAATAGGGCTGGATAAAATAAATAACTAAACTAGAAGACTGAAAGTAACTCAATTAAAATATATCATGGATCATGATGAAAATCATTTACACTTTTTATGTAAGAATGCATAATAGTAAATACTGAACTAAATATATATATATATTAAAATATACTTTACTTTACTTAGAGTTTCTCTAACCAACAACCATCACAATGAGCCTCGTGATGATACATCATCTCACCCACACTGCTAGAACTGTCCTATACCTTGTCGGGGTATAGAACAAACGTAACTCATGGATCCACTATAAAGGTCTGCTCAAAGGCAGTGAGGAGTCGCATGAAAGTCGGTGCGATCCTAACCCATGCTGGCCACGTGGTTTATGGAAAATGTGAGTTGTTTGAACTCTTGACCATATTGGTTCTCAATACTACTTCCAAATATTTAACTCAATGCTCAAGTAAAAATACTCTCTCTAGGTTGAGATAAGTTTTCAAAAGGTCCTCTTTAAGAGGTATCTGCTCTGTACTCAATCTTTTAGAAAACTTTTTATACTTTTTTTCAAATAGTGCTCTCTTTATTTATGTAAAATGATACATTCAGAATCATTAAAGTTCTCTTAAAACTCTTGAAATAACCTGTATTTAGGTTATAATCATGAAAACTATATCTGAAATCATACTGTGATCTGATCATTGATTACTCGAGAAGTCATACTGCATAAATATTTATGGCATATCTAGAAGTCGTACTGCTTAAACATTGATGGCATACTCGATTGTCATACTAATCATGAATCGTAGTTCATTTCTCAATGTGAAAATAGTACTTTTGGAACTATTTGTGTTTCCTTAAACTCTTCTCAAAAGATACTTTAAAATACTCTTGAACTCACTTTAAAATTCCAAAATTAATGCATGTGAATAAATGCACAAAGGCTTTAAACAAAATATCATCAACTAGGGTTCATGTAAAATAAAAGCATGAACAACAACCCAATAATCTCAATGCATAAAATATTATAATCTCATAATTAAGAAATCAGAACTCAGTATACGAATACAATTCGAATTTAGAATTTCATGGATCTTTGAGTAGAATACTGGATTTAACTCTTACTGACTGAATTTAGATGTAGGGCATGAGGACGAACTAGTCCAACACTATGAATTTCCTTATATCCCTGATTATGAAACTTTTAGATGGGAAACTTTGGTGAAGACTTGATTTATCTTGAGCTTGAGGAAGAACATTAGCTTCTCGGAGGAAACCTTTTAGCTTGGAATTTCATGCGTTACTACCAAGAAACCAACTAATTACTCTCATCTAACTATTACTCATCGTAAAACCTCATATCCTACTTCTTCCACATTTATAACCTTAGATGGAATAAGCACACAACCACTACCACAATAAGAAACATCAACCCTCTCCTATCTATCATCAAAGAACTACTATCAACAACATTACTCTCCAAACTTAAAAGGATCACTAAAAGATATTTAGGGTGAAATATCATAAGCACGATTCTTTCGAGAATTATGATATAAGAATATGAATGACGTAATATTATGTTGCTAGACATTGAGAGTAAATCATGAATTCGAGACATCGAGCATACTATGAGATACAAGTGCTTATATAAATAGGTTCGTATCATTATGCTGATATCCATAACTTTATGGAATAAGATTCAGATCAATGGGTTAAAGTTTTTTCCCCTCATTCTGGGAATTGAGCATAGATGTGAATATGTCTGAAGTGTATAAGCATAGGTCATAGAAACAATTCTAATATTATAAACATCAGCAGGATGTTGTAACGACTGAACTTTAAGGAATACGCCAGAGTATGAATGGATTGATATAACACTATAAGTCTTTTGAACACAGTACTATCTGATTCTTAACACTTGACTTGGTTTCTCACCTTATCATCTCCCCCTTTGCTCTGAAGCTGATACTTTAAAGCTATGGATCTATTTCACCTTTTCTTAACTAGTCTATATATATTCGATTTACTTTAATACTCAGGAAATGCTACTCTCATGGTTACTGAACTATCCATGTGCAAATACTAAGATTCCTTCTAGGGTTTCTTTCCGATATGCTTCTCTTAACCTCTTTCCATTGGCTTATAAGGCCACTTAATCTAACTATAAATAGTCTAACTTATCCTTCTTAGCCTACTAATACCGTCCTTCTAAGTTCATATCAACCTAATCGGAGGAAACTTGTACTATATTTAAAAGGCTTATCATTGGCTATATATGATCTTTTTGACCCAACTCTTTAGGGTAATAAATGATGCTTAAATCAGCCTACTCCACATTGACAACTCAATTATACTATCTAGGCACACATGAAATATCATAAACTTAATTAGAACCTCGTCTTACTACATACGATCTTGGGTACACCTCTTAATGCCTTGTTAATCTAATGACTTAGCCACCTTATTGCTCTCATCTAAGGGTCATAATACCACACTCGTACCACTCACATTCGTTGCAAAATAACACCTTAAATCCTCACATACTTTATGTGAAACCTACTAGATCAGATCTCAAAACTAACATCATCACCCTTATGTTGCCATCCCTTTTTTTCCTTTTTTCTTTCATGACTCTCATCTCAAATTCAAGCTTATTGTCTAGTACTGACCATGGATATCAATATAATTTCTCACATACTATACTAACTTACGACTACTAGATAAAATTAAGAAACACTCGCCCACTAAGACCTCATGATAAGTAGTCAATATTTGTCTCTTAGTCTACCTTTTTACAAATGACCATCACAATTCCTTTCACTACTTAAGTACTATTTACCCATTCACTATACATCATTGCCTAATTTGTTCTATAAACCTCTGAATATCATGGGGCTCTCCCTTAAAAATTATAAGCCCATCTTAGATCTATCTCCTTATGAATGCTCAGCTCTATTATTCAAGACCTATACTTGGTCGTTACTAACGCACTGAGACGTTACCAACGCACTGAGACGTTACCATAAAATCCTTTCTGGTTAAAGTATACTATTAACTCATCCTAACCAGTAACTATTCTTCAACCTTCTATCGTGAAATCCACACAAAATTATTATTCCTTAGCCTACACATAAAGGAAAACTCCTCTTAATGACTTATTGGGTACATGACTACAACTACACACTTTACTCAATATTATCCCCATTTCTTAGGTTACTGCACCTCTAAATGCATACTTCTAACTTTGGGTACTTTTACTACTACTGGTTTATAGTATTGCAACTCATACTATCTTTTGAGAGAAAATACTATCCAAGCTCTAAAACATACTTCCCTCTTAACGGGTATCACCTGAAACAAGGTTTAGAGAAGAGAGTTTGGGAGTACATCTTGATTTGGCTCAAACACACGATTCATATGGATAAGGGCGCATTCTTTCAAATCAATACACTAAAGCACACTAACAGGCTTCTCTCAATCCCCTCTGCTGTCTCTTGACTTTTTGAAGACTTTATCTGAGGGTAACTCTTCGATAAGGATCTGGGCTTTGCTATTTCTACCACCTTGAGTATGAGGGGTAGTCGAATGGATTTGAGAAATGCACGAGTATGAATAAGTTTCTTACGACATAGATCTATTGTATGATTTAGAGTATGAAAGAAGGGTAACTTTTCTTAAATGTTTGTACTCCCTCATTTATAGAAGTGGGGCCCTCACAACCTTAAATAAGATCCTACTGACAAGGCTTCATAGACACCCTAGGACACTTGAACTCTGTACTCTGATACCAAGTTTGTCACTATAACACCTCGAACATTGGAAAATGTTAAAGTGGGTTAACAGACAAGTCTACGAACCTAAAATGGACCATAAACCCTTCACGAAACCCTAAACAGTCCTTTTAAAGGTCCACGACCCATTTAGGCATTAGTAACCTAACCATTTAGGGTTGCCAGGATTTGGGTCACCTGAACGAAACCCAAAACAGCTAGTGATGACTTGTACGGCCCGTTTAGAGGTCCTTATAGGTTACCCATTAGCTTTTAAGTTAGGGTCATTTTGGTCTTTTTTCTATGTGTTTGATACCTAAACTATGTCATTTTAACCCTTATTCTAAGCCCTATATAAGTGATTAAGTCGTAAAAGTACCCATTCCAAATCATTCCCCTAAATCACAAATTTCCTTCAAGTTCTTCCCTAAAATTCTCTCTCAAAAGCTAAGGAAGAAGAAGAAGGGTTTCACTTCAAGGTCTCCAACCCACCATAGATTTTGAGCTTTGATCATTGAGATATGTTAGTGTTCACCTATGAAGTCCTTTCCTCCATAGGGTTCCTAAGATCTTTCAGTTTACAAGTTAGATTTTCAATTAAAAAATTAGGGTTTTATTCCATCTTCATGGGTTCTATTCAATTGTGATTTTATTGATTAGTTTCTATATTTTGATGCATGAATTGAAGTAATTACATGATTTTGAGTTGACTTCACATGAACCCATGCAAGATCCATGATTTTAGATATATTATGAACCCATGATGAAGCTTATGAACAATCAAATATGAAATTATGAAGATATGTATGCTTTTATGAAATTTATCTAAATGATTTGAGGATACTTTGAGAGGAAAGTATCAATGCTATTGTGAAAGGTTTTCTCACATGCTACTATGATTATAATTGTAAAAGGTTTTCTCACATAAGGATTCAATAGGTTGAAAGGTTTTCTCACCTAAGTTGAATCAAGAGTTAAGGAGCTATCCTAAATCACTTTAGCTTGGATTGGTAAAGTAATTGTGCCTTTCCATTGATGACAAATTGATTATGATTAATCACTATTCTTTGGTATTTTACTTAGCACCGAGTAAATATTGAGATGGAGGCTCTCCCGTTAATAGAGGCCGGGTTTATAGTAGCAATTTCTTTATCCCTAATTACGTGCCCCCGAAGGATGTCTTAGCTAGTGGATCCATGTAAGCTAGAAGTTTAAGGTTGTTGCCTTGGTAAGCCATTACATCTCTTTTCGGTGTGGGATACACACCAGATTCCATATTTTAGCTCATATGGTCTATGTCGGTTAATGGTAAACTTTCCACAATAATTAACTAATGTTTCTTTTAAAATATCTCACAAAGTGTTTTAAATATGTTAAGCTTGCATTGACCATGATTATGACTTATGTTTTCTACCCTTTTTATCTTATGATTTAGCTTAGTCATTGTATGTCATGTAAAGTCCTTTTTAGCATGATTTCATAACTCTTGTGCATTGCTATCATACTTAGTATATTCCATGTATTAATGCATACTTGGGCCTACATTATTTCACTAATGTAGGGTCTGACGCTCCTATACCTCACACTTGTGGCTAGTTGATCTTTTAGCACTCAAAGATTGTTGAGTCCTCCTGATCCGAGGACGAGACACTTTTATACGCTTTTCTTTATTACAATTTTTAGAAATTGTACGTGACATATGGGTAATGTTCCAATCACTTCTTTTGATGTAATAGATGGCTTCTTGAGACTATGTTTTATTTCTGCTTTGTCAAAATCTTTTATGATATGAGACTTTTCTTTGAAATCTTTATTCTATTGTCTTGTATGATGTATGCTAAGTGGCTTGTGTAGGGAGTTCCAAGGTTCTATACACTATGCTATGCCTAGGGTATACTTTGGATCATGAAAAACTTGGTATTCAGAGCACAAGGTTTAGAAAGGTCCTAGGATGTCTCACAAGACACGTCAAGTAGAGTCTTGTTCATGAGTGTAAAGCGCGCCACATTTATGAATAAGTGGCGATAAGATGTTTAGGAAATTCTATTTCTTTCATCATTCTAAAGTAGTGGGATAGAGTGTAACTCTATATGTATTCTCTCCTAATCCTTATCTGATGCTTTTCAGGATATGGCCCCTCGAAGAGCTATGTTTGAATGAATGCGGGTGAGAATGTAGAACAAGAAGCTCCTAAAGTTTCAGCCAATCCTTTGGCTGAAGAAGTGACTAATTCAGAGTTTTGAGCCATTTTTCAAGTGTTGGCTCAAGCTATGACGGCTTAAGCCAATAGAGAGGCTAATGTTCCCGTGTGCCCAATTTTGGGTATGGCGGCTGTAAGGATAAGGGACTTCACTAGAATGAATCCTCCAGAATTCTATGGTTCTAAGGTTGATGAGGATCCTCAAGAGTTTATTGATGAGGTAGGTTTACATGATAGTGGGAATAATGGGAGTGACTACGGTTGAGAAGGCGGAATTATCTGCTTATCAACTTAAGGATGTTGCTCAAGTTTGGTTTGAACAATGGAAGAGTGAGAGGGTGGTTGATGCGGGTCCTCTTGAATGGGAGAAATTCAAAGGAGCTTTTCTTGATCATTTCTTTCCTCTTGAAATGACAAAAGAAAAAGTGCGTGAATTCATCAACCTCCGTTAAGGAAATATGAGTGTGAATGAGTATATATTGAAATTCACTCAATTGTCTAGGTATGCTTCATCTATAGCTGCGATTCTAGGGAAAGGGTGAGTAAGTTTGTTTCGGGTGTGTCAAAAATGATGGTTAAGGAATGTTGTA
Source organism: Solanum appendiculatum (assembly GCA_018342035.1). Classification (NCBI taxonomy): domain Eukaryota; kingdom Viridiplantae; phylum Streptophyta; class Magnoliopsida; order Solanales; family Solanaceae; genus Solanum; species Solanum appendiculatum. The sequence continues at coordinate 661,966 of JAGDQO010001751.1, forward strand.
CCACCATGCTTATTAAGAAAATGGATATCTCCCGTTTAATGATTCATGCTCAAAAAATTGAAGAGGAGAAACTTAAGGAAATATCGAGGGAGCCAAAAAGGGTAAAGACTGGCTATGGTGACTTTTCACATTCAAGGTTCGATGGACATAGTCGTTCTAAGTTCTGACAAAGGTTTTTTGGTAAAGGTTCCCCTAATGATCCGATTCCTAAGATCAATAAAGATAGTGTGTCTAACCCTAAGCCTCAAGGAGGAAATGTTGTTGGATCATCTTTGTCTACTTGTGGTAAGTGTGGAAGGAAGCATGACGGTAAATGCTTAGCCGATACGGATGGTTGCTTTGGTTATGGTAAGAGTGGTCACAAGATAAGGGATTGCTTGTCACTTGCTACTAAGAGAAGAGATGGTAGGCAAGCTCCGCCTAGTGGTTCGGGTTCAAGTGCTCTAAAGCAGAACATATTTTATGCACTCAAAACTCGACATGATCAAGAGGGTTCTCCCGATGTGGTTACCAATATGTTGAAAGTCTTCCATCTTGATTTTTATGCTTTGCTTGATCCTGGTGCTACTTTTTCATTGTGGTTATGAGATTTGATGTTTCTCCGAATGTGTTGTTAGACCCTTTTTCTGTCTCTACTTCTATTAGTGAATCTATTGTAGCTAAGAGAGTTTATAGAAATTGTCTCGTCTCCTTACCCCATAGAGTCACTCATATTGATCTTGTACAACTTGATATGTTGGATTTCGATGTTATTCTGGGTATGGATTGGCTCAATTCTTGTTATGCTTCTGTTGACTATAGAACCCGAGTGGTTAAGTTTCAGTTTCTAAATGAGCTCATCCTAGAGTAGAAAGGGGGAATTCTATTCCTAAGGTCTAGTTTGTTTCTTGTCTTAAAGCTAGAAAAGTAATTTTTAAGGGTTGCTTATATCATCTTCTTCGAGTTAGGGATACGGGTTTCGAAACCCCTACTCTAGAGTCAGTCCCCATTGTAAATGTGTTTCCAGAAGTATTTTCCAATGATTTATCTAGTGTTCCATCCAAAAGGGAAATAGACTTGGGTAATGACCTTCTCTCAGATACACAGTCTATCTCTATTCCTCCTTACCATATGGCTCTGGCAGAACTTAAGAAATTAAAAGAGCAATTGAAAGATTTGTTGGATAAAAGTTTCATCCGACCGAGTATCTCTCCATGGGGTGCTCCAATTTTGTTTGTTCGTAAGAAAGATGGTTCATTTTGCACGTGTATTGATTATCAAAAATTGAACAAGGTCACCATTAAGAACAAGTATCCTCTTCCAAGGATAGATGATTTTTTTGATCAACTTCAAGGAGCAAGTTACTTATCTAAGATTGACCACGAATCGGGTTATCACCAATTGAGGGTGAAAGATAGTGACATTTCGAATATGGATTTTTGAACTCGGTATAGTCATTATGAGTGTTTGGTAATGTCTTTTGGTTTGACTAATGCGTAGGCCACATTTATGGATTTGATGAATAGAGTGTTTAGACGATATCTTGATATGTTTGTGATTGCGTTTATTGATGATATTTTGATTTACACACGGTGTGAGGATGAGCATGTTGAGCATTTGAGGATTATGTTACAAATTCTCAAGGATAATGGGTTATGTACTAAGTTCAACAAATGTGAGTTTTGGTTGAGTTATGTTGCTTTCCTTGGCCATGTTGTCTCCGATGAAGATATTCAAGTTGATTCTAAGAAAATCGAGGCGGTTAAGAATTGGCCTAGACTTTTGTCCGCTTCAGATATACGAAGTTTTTTGGGTTTGACCAGTTATTATAGAAGGTTTGTGGAAAGAATTTGCTCTATTGCTTCGCCTTTGACCACATTTACTTAAAAGAAGGTGAAATTCTTTGGTCAAAAGCTTGTGAAAAGAGTTTGCAAGAGTTGAAGGATAGACTCACTTCGACTCCTATTTTGAGACTACCAGAAGGATCGGATGGTTGTAAGGTCTATCGTGATGTTTCATGGGTTGGTCTTTGTTGTACAACATGGGAAAGTCATTGCTTATGCTTTGAGGCAATAGAAGGTGCATGAAAAGAACTATCCTACCCATGATTTGGAATTAGAGGGGTTGTTTTTACCCTAACGATTTGGAGGCATTATTTGTATGGTCTGCATGTAGACGTGTTCACAGACCACAAAAATTTGAAATACGTGTTCACTCAAAGGGAATTGAATCTTTGCCAAAGAAGGTGGCTTGAGTTGCTAAAAGATTATGACATGAGTGTCCTTTATCACCCGGGCAAAGCCAATATGGTAGCCGATGCCTCAGTCGTTTGTCAATGAGTAATGTGGCTCATGTTGAGGATGATAAGAAAGAGTTGGTTCGTGATGTTCATAGTTTGGCCCGATTAGGTGTTCAGTTGGTTGAATCCAATGGAGGAGGTACAGTTGTTCATAATTGTTTGGCATCGTCTTTTGTGTCGGATGTGAAAGCAAAGTAAGGTCTTGATCTGATCTTGGTTGAATTGAAGGAAGCAGTTCTTAAAAAGGCCATTGAGGCTTTCTCCCAAGGGGAAATGGTGTGCTTCGATATCAAGGTCATTTGTTTGTTCCCAATGTTGATGACTTGAGAGACCAAATTTTATTGAAAGCCCATAGTTCTAGATATTCTATTCATGGGTGAGCCACTAAGATGTATCATGACTTGCGGGAGGTCTATTGGTTGAACGGGATAAAGAAGGATATTGCAGAATTCGGGGCTAAGTGTCCTAATTGTCAACAATGGAAAGTTGAGCATCAAAAGCAGGGAGGTTTATCCCAAGATATTAGCATTCCTACCTGGAAATGGGAAGATTTGAATATGGACTTTATTGTTGGTTTATCCCGCACCCACAACAACATGATTCGATTTGGGTTATTGTTTATCGTACGACGAAATCGACTCATTTCATTCCCATCAAGGTTTCTTATTCGATAGAAGATTATGCAAGGATGTATCGAAAGGAAATGGTTTGGTTGCATGGAGTTCCCCTATCCATTATCTCCGATCGTGGTACCCAATTTACTTCTCAATTTTGGAACTCTTTCAAAAAAAGGGTATGATACTCGTGTCAAGCTTAGTACATTATTTCATCCTCAAACCAATGGGCAAGCAAAGTGTACTATTCAATCTTCAGAAGATATGTTGAGAGCTTGTGTGATTGACTTCAAGGGTTATTGGGATGATCATTTGCTTTTGATTGGGTTTGCATATAATAATGGCTATCATTCAAGTATTGGTATGGCTCCATTTGAGGCTCTTTATGGCAGGAGGTATAGATCTCCTATAGGTTTGTTTGAGGTAGGTAAGGTTGCTTTGATAGGGCCTGAATTAGTCCATGAGGCCACAGAAAATTTTTAACTCATTAGAGAAGGGTTAAAAATGGCTCAAAGTCGACAAATATCCTACACCGATGTTAGAAGAAGAGATCTTGAATTTAATGTTGGTGATTGGGTTTACTTGAAAATTTCACCTATGAAGGGTGCCATGAGATTTGGTAAGAAATGGAAGCTTAGTCCCTATTATGTCTGTCCTTATCAAGTATTGAGGAGTATTGGCAAGGTTTCTTATGAACTTGATTAGCCTAATGATTTAGCATCAGTACATCCGATTTTCCATGTGTCCTTATTGAAGAAGTGCATTGGAGATCTAACATCTATTGTACCATTAGAGAATCTTCCTATAAAGAAAGCCTTTCATATGAAGAAGTTTTGGTTGAGATTTTGGACCGAAAATTTTGAAAGTTGAGGAATAAGGAAGTCACATCCGTGAAAGTGTTGTGGAGGAATCAAATTGATGAGGGTGCTACTTGGGAGGCTGAGGCCGATATGATGTCCTAATATCCTTATTTCTTTCCCTCCCATCCTACTTTACCTTGAGGTATTTAGCTCCTCATGGTTCATTTTTTTGGTTTCATGTGTCTTAGTCATTCTCATGTTTCTATATGCACACATGTATGTTTTATGAAATGATGTTTGAGTATGTTTTAGCTCGAAGTTGATTTTCCTCCTTGGATATGTGCATTTTGATGAACTCCATTCATGTTTGGTTGATAGTTTCTCTCCTACTCTTTTCATGCTAGCTTGAGTTCCATTCGTGGATGAATGTTCCCAAGGGGGAGATATTGTATCACCTCAGACTTTGGAAAAGGTTAAAGTGGGTTAATGGACAAGTCTACGAACCCAAAATGGATCGTGAATCCTAAATGGTCTATTTCGGGGTCCACCACCCATTTAGGCATCAGTAGCCTAACCGGTTAGGGCTGCCAAGATTTGGGTCACCTGGACGGAACCCTAAATGGTCAGTGATGACTTATATGACCTGTTTAGGGGTCCTTACAAGTCACTCATCAGCTTTTAAGCCAGGGTCGTTTTGGTGTTTCCCCTATGTGTTTGATACCTAAGCTATGTCAGTGTAACCCCTATTCTAAGCCTTTTATAAGTGATTTAATTCCTAAAACTACCCATTCTAAATCATTCCCCTCAATCACAAATTTCCTCCAAGTTCTTTCCCAAAATTCTCTCTCTAGAGCTAAGGAAGAAAAAGAAGGGTTTCACTTCAAGGTCTCCAATCCACTATAGCTTTTGGGCTTTGATCATTGAGGTAGTTTAGTGGTCACCTATGGAGTCCTTTCCTCCATTGGGTTCCCAAGATCTTTCAATTTACAAGTTAGATTTTCAATTCAAACATTAGGGTTTTATTCCATCTTCATGGGTTCTATTCAATTGTGATTTTATTGATTAATTTCTATCTTTTGATGCATGAATTGAAGTAACTACACGATTTTGAGTTAAATTCACATGAACCCATGCATGATCTATGATTTTAGATTATGAACCCATGATGAAGCTTATGAACTATAAAATATGAATTTATGAAGATATGTATGCTTTTATGAAATTGATCTAAATGATTTGAGGATGCTTTGAGAGGATAGTATCAATGTTATTGTGAAAGGTTTTCTCACATGTTACTATGATTATGATTATGAAAAGTTTTCTTACGTAAGGATTCAATTTGTTGAAAGGTTTTCTTACCTAAGTTGAATCAACATTTAAGGAGCTATCCTAAATAACTTTAGCATGGATTGGTAAAGTAATTGTGCCTTTCCATGGATGATGAATTGATTATGATTAATGACTATTCAATGGGATATTACTTAACACCGAGAGGATATTGAGATGGAGCCTCTCCCATTAGTAGATGTCAGGTCGCTAGTAGCAATCTCCTTATCCCTAACCACGTGCCCCCATAAGATGTCTTAGCTAGTGGATCTATATATGCTAGAAGTTTAAGGTTGTTGCCTTGGCAAGCAATGACATCTCTTTTCGGTGTGGGATAGACACAGGATTCCATGTTTTAGCTCACATGGTCTATGTCGGTTAATGGTAAACTTCCCACAATAATGAACTAAGGTTATTTTTAAAGTATCTAACAAAGTGTTTTGAATATGTTAAGCTTGCATTGACCATGATTATGACTTATGTTTTCTACCTTTTTATGTTATGATTTAGCTTGGTCATTGCATGTCATGTAAAGTTTTTTTTAGCATGATTGCATAACTCTTATGCATTGCTATCATACTAAGTACATTCCATGTCCTAATGCATACTTGTGCCTACATTATTTCAGTAATATAGGGTCCGACATTTCTTTCTCTCACACTTGTGGCTAGTTGATCTTTTGGCACTCGAAGATTCGTTCTGAGGACCGAGACACTTTTATATGCTTTCCCTTATTACAGTTTTCAGACATTATACGGGATGTATGGGTTACGTCACAATTAATTCTTTTGATGTATTAGATGGCTTTTTGAGACTATGTTAGACTTCTGCTTTTTCAAACTCTTTTATGATATGAGTTCGTTTTTTTGAAATCTTTATTTCTATTGTTTTGTATGATGAATGTTAAGTGGGTTGTGTAGGGCCTTTTGGGGTTCTATACACCATGTTACACCTATGGTATACTTTGGGTCGTGACAGTCATAACTAAAGCCTATACCTTGGACATGGCCGACACTCGAGAACCATTGCTAGTAACCAAGCGAACCCTTATCATGGCTGACAACTAAGCGGAAACTAACTCAAGTCTACACAAGCATCAAAACTGAAGAAGTGTTTAAAATGGTTTATTGAATCTCAAACTACCTGAAAATATTGAGTGTTAAAACATAAAGTTTTAAATAAAACATCTGAAACTGAATATCAAATGACTGATCATGATTGTCTATCTATGAAGCCTCTACAGTATAAAGATGGGTGTTGGGACAAGACCCACTAAACCTCTAAATGCTACTCTAACATATCATAAAACTAAAGTCCTCTGAAAGCAAGGAGGTCTCACTAAAAGCTGACGAGCGGATGATGTGATCTCAATGGTACTCCTGTTAATGATCCTAAGAACTTGAATCTACATCATGAAATGATGCAGGTAGAATGACATCAGTTCATTGAATGTATAAGTATTTTATAGGGCTAAAGAAAATGAATAATTAAACTGAAAGACTCAAAGTAACTCAACTAAAATATTTCATAAATCATGATGAAAACCATTTAAGCTCTTACTGTAAGAATGCAATAATAGATAATACTAAATTGAAATATATATATAAAACATACTTTACTTTACTTTACTTTACTGGGAGTTTCTTTAATCGACAACCATTACTAGAGCCTCGTGATGATACTGCGTCTCACCCACGCTGCCAGAACTGTCCTATACCTTGCCGGGGTATATAACAAACTAAACTCATGGATCTACTATAAAGTTCTGCTCAAAGGCAGTGAGGAGTCACCAAAAATTTGGTGCGATTTTAACCCACGCTAGTTAAATAGTTTATGGAGAATGTGAGTTGTTTGAAATCTTCCTCATACGGTGCTCAATATTACTCCTAAAATATATAACTCAATGCTCAAGTAAAAATACTCTCTTTGGGTTAACATAAGTTCTCAAAAGGGCCTCTCTAAGAGGTATATGCTCAGTACTCAATCTTTCTGAAAACACTTTATACTTTTTTGAAAATAGTGCTCTCTTTTTTATGTAAAAAGATACATTCGGAACCATTAAAGTTTCGTCAAAACTCTTGAAATAGCCTATATTAAGGTTGTAATCATGAAGCTATATCGTAAATTATATTGTGATCTGATCATTGATGGCGTATCTAGATGCCATACTGCTTAAACATTGATGGCATACTCGACTAACATACTAATTATAAATCGTAGTTCTTTTCTCAAGGTGAAAATAGTAGTTTTTGAACTATTTGTGTTCCCTTAAACTTTTCTCAATAGTTATTTTAAAATACTCTTGAACTTACTTTAAAATTCCAAAATCTATGCATGGAAATAAATGCATAAAGGTTGTCATCAAAATATCATCAACTAAAGTTCATGTGAAATAAAAGCATGAACAACAACCAAATAATCTCAATGTATAAATAATCATAATGTCATAATTAAGGAATCAGAACTCGAAATAAGAATACAATTCGAATTTAGAATTTCATGGATCTTTGAGTAAAATACTGGATTTAACTCTTGCTGACTGAATTTACATGTAGGGCATGAGGAAGAACTGGTCCAACACTATGAGTAGTCGTGCATACCTGATTATGAAACTTTTAGACTGGAAACTTTGGTGGAGGCGTGATTTATCTTGAGCCTGAGGAAGAACATTAGCTCTCTTGGAGGAAATCTTTGAACTTGAAATCTTGGGGCTTGATCTTTAGAGTAAAAACTCTTTGATAAAGTTCTTAGAGTGGAAGAACTTGACGAAACCTTGGGTGGAAAGATTCTCTTTGTATCTTGAATTTTTGACTTGAAGGTTTTAGGGTTCAAGATGGAGAAGAGGAGCCCTAGTTGAGTTTTAAGAGAATTTCTAGATACTTGAAGGTTTTGCTTGATGAATTTTAGAGGAAAACTAGTTAGTTGCATGATATACTCAGTTAAAACATCCCAAAACAACCTAGAATAAGGATCAAAAGCTTAGAAAGGACCAAAATAACCCTAAAATAGTGCAAGAAATTTTTGAACAAAATCGCTCTACAGTCGTGTAATATTCTACCATATGGTAGTGCCAGTCGTAGAACATCGTCTACTTGACAGGGCTTCACTAAACCAAACATAACTTTTTATTCTAAACTTGAAATGAGTCAAACTTAAAGGTGTTGGAAAGAAGACTCATAGACTTTTAATTTGATAGGTGATGGGCCATCATATTCATTATATGTTGAGAGACATGATCGTTTGAAGTTAACCTAAGTAGAATCTTATATCAAAACAATCGGTAAGGACGCTTTAAACTCAACTTTGTGCTAGGGAATTTTGGTGACCTTAATTCATATCCAAATCCATTATCACACTAAATGATTTACCTTAACACCTAGAATAATTTAAGAATCACCCATTATGACCTTATACGCAAATGAAGAATGGTTTAGGCCATAACTTAGAAGTTTTTGGGGTGTTACACTATCAACCAAGAAATAGTCTACATAGAGTAAGTCATGACTTACCTCAAAGAGAATAAAACTGTAATGACCCTCCACATCATTTCTTCTTTATTGTGTTGTTTTCAGCGATTAGAACTTTCCTATAGCGATCCCAAGTCATTTATGACTTGCTATTGTGACAGTTTCGTCACTTGGTCGTTCATTTGGATATCATGCAAGTTGACGTGTTTTAGAGCTTTTGAAACTTCAATGGTGGACGTCGGTCAAAACATTTGGTAGACGGCCTCAAAATGTAATTCTAACAATTCTGTTAGCTCTAAAACATCGTGTTTGGTCTAGAAGGACCTTTGATGCGTATCGTGAGGCTTACAGGCTCAGTTTGAGCTAACTTGTACAATTTAACTTTAAACAGAGTTCGGGTGAGGGACCCACTTTTTATCGAGACATCTTTGGCTAAAAGATTCAACATCTCTATTAAGTCAGAAATGCAAAATTTTGATTGGATAGCATATTTCATTTGGGTGAACGGTGTTTTGAACGCGTCCAAGCATCCCGTCGGAGATTTTGAACTTTGTTGAACAAGATGATGTGCATCAGCTGGTGCAGCCCCCTAATCCTCTTTGCGTTCACGCTGACCAATGATTCTAGTCTCCACATTCGCGAGCCTACTCCCATGTTCACAGAGGCCATGGGAGTTGGCCATTGCATTCGCGGGCCTTGCGCCGCGATCGCATAGGTCAAGGAGGTTGACTCTTCACATTAATGGTCTAGGCTCGTGTTCATGAAGTCTTAGGGATCCAACGTCTCACATTCAAAGACTGGTTCCCACATTCACGAAGATCATTTAACTGTCCTTTTAATAAAGACTAGTCGCGAATTCAACTAAGTACCAATATTGAGGTTGCCGGGTCAATGATGTTTCTTAGGTGACAAAGACGATGATCTCCACAGCTTCTACTCCTCTTACCCTTATGGACAGAGTTGTGTCATATTTTCCAGATATTGAACAGTCTTAGAAGCTCATGTACCTGTTTAGACTAGTTCCTAGGGAGGTTTCCATGTGTTTTTCAAAGAAAATGATAATTATCAAGGTTGGAAATTTGTTTTCTTAATGAGATGATGGATATATTGGTTTTTGTTTACTCTCGCGCTATCGGTATTTTTATTGGGTTTTAAGGGTTGTCCTATCTAGGGGTTAGAGGAGGTGCCTGCACAACGTGGTTGTTTGAGTCGTGATAGTTTTCTTTAGTGCATTTGTTGCATAAATATTTAGTTGTAAAATTGTGATGATAAAAGTATGCTTACATGCTTTACATTTTAGTTATCCATCTCAAAATCTATTTTTAGAGTTACTTTCTCAGTTAAGTATACTAATTTAACCAGCTTTTTCATTCAGCTATTTTATATACCATACATTCCATGTACTAATGCCATTTGGAGCTGCATCTTTAAGTGATGCAAATTCAGGTGTTCGTGATCGTTAATAGGCACTTCAGTAGGTCCTCTTTCAATCACCTTTTTTTATTGAGATCGCCTAGTTTTCAGAGCGATCTAGATTAGCTAGTTCAGTTCATTTGATTATTAGTCATTGTAATATAATAGTCAGGTAGCCAAAGCTCTTGACCCGACACCTATTTTCAGTTCAATAGCGGCACCTTTTTGAGTCCCCAATTATTCTAAATATATGATATCATATTTAGAAACATTACGAAAATTACAGTCAATATTTTATAGAATATATATCTCTAGAAAGATGTATACATATTTTAATGAATTAAAAGTCTAAAATAAATTTTATCTAAATAAACTGGAGACGTGTAAGAAAAATTCGTGAAATGATCTTTAAACGTAAATGATATACCATAAAGCTCTCATAGACACAAATAAATATGGAATGGAACTTACAATAAATTTCCATAAGTATTTTGAACCCTCCTCTATAAATTAAATGAAAGAATTATTAATTAGAGACATATTCCATAACCTCAAAATTAATATTGAACAAAATGGCAAAGTCTAGCGTCTCGAAAATTCTTTATGGTGTCATTTTCATTGTGTTCGTTCTCTCAAGTATTTCCTTTTTTTTTCATTTATCTACAATTGACCAATAATAACTTAAGTGGGGATGTTTAAGAAAAATAAAATAAATAAAATCAAATCAAAATAAATTGGAGAAAAAAAATACACACTTCTTTGATTTAGTTTGGTTTTGATTCTCAAAATTGATAACATTCTATTAGGTTTTAAAAAAAATTTAAATGGTAGAACCAAACCTAATGTAAAAATACTTATTTAAGAATTATGATTAAACATAGAGAAAATTTCATAAATAGCAAAGAGATTAAACTTAATAAGCTTCCTTACCAATAATTTGTCAAATTACGCTTCATAGATATAGTTTCGTTTGCTATGGTATTTCTGTTTTTATATTTCACTTGCCAATGTACAAACAGTGTAAGTATATACAAATTATGTATTATACATTGAGAATTTTTTCAGAACTTCGTTTGTATATTTCTCTTGTAAATATAAAAACAGGGTAATCTATTATGAATTTTTCATAACGTAAACAAATAAAATGTATCAAAAAATTGTATACAAATAGCTAGGGCAAACATATATCAATTATGGATTAATACAAGCAGCAATCGAATTATGCGAATTTATAGTAAAACTTAAGAAAATGTGGCCGCAAATCATAAATATCCGAAACTGTAGCTAAATTAAATAATACACTATAAATGTTTGTCATTTTGCATAATTTTTCTTTAAACATATGCATATTATTTTTAAAAGAATTACACTACAAGTTAATTTTTTAAAATATTGATTTGTGGTGTTTGACTTTATAGCAATTCAATATTTGCTTTTACTTTCTTACTCGATTTATAATTTTTATTTGATAAATCCAAAAATTTGCTTCATGTTCAGAATAAATTGAAAATATCATATAGTATATTTTAAAAAGATCACCAAAAAAATAAATTAATCGACAAAATCAGAGAAATAAAAATTGGCTTAGTTGATTTGGTTTGGTTCCAATATTTGATAAACCTAAGTAGTAAGTTTGGTTGTCCTTCAGTGAAAACAACCCCAAATCAAACTATTGACACCTGTAGTACCAACAAGTCAATATCTTTTTCTTATAAATGTGTTATTATTTTTATTATTAAAATTTGATACATTTCACCAAAAAATGAACATTGAAAGTGATTATTTAAAGTTGCAATATAATGCCAACAAATCATTCTCAAATTTAGAGACAAATCCAAATAATGCACTTATATTTTTATTTTTTCCATATTATATTTTGTACCATATGTTAGAAAATTTTGAAACTTCATATAAAAAAAATCTACAATAAAAATTGAATTTCAGGTTTGGTCAGAGGAGTTGGTTTGAAATGTTGCTCTGACAATCACGTTGGAAGATGTGGTCCAGGCTCCCATGATGATACAACATGTGATAATCTTTGCAAGCAAAATTGCAAGGGAGGCCACTGCAAAATCATAGGCTCAAAATCTCCCAATCATTTATGTTATTGTCTTTGTTGACAAACATTCAAATTTAATCTACACACATGACTACTTTTATGAAATAGAGTCTATTAAGATTCAATATACATATATTGTAATTTATTTTAAAATAATCTAAATCTATGATAAAAATGTATTGTCTTTAATTTGGTTTTTCCATTTCTTCGTAATTAGTTTTATCTTTTACAATAATGTCATTTTGAATTTTATTTTCAAAAGAAGTAAAAAATTATAATCTTAATATGGTAAAAAAATCTCTTTATAAGATGCCAATTTTATTATTATTACTGGATGTCAAATACTTCTATTGTCTAACTCCTATGTAAATAACTATCCCATACCTCGGTTACCTCCCACACCTCAATAATATTGTTCATGATCTATGGAGAATCATTTATGTTATATTTAAGGCAACCTTATAACCATCATTATGTCATAGTATGAGTCTTGAGATTTGATGTATGAAATAAGAAATTTATGGTATATTGTTTCTCCTATTTTTATCTTTAAATTATTATTTTGAGCGTGATTTTACAATACTTTATAAGTAAGAAATTATAATCTTCAACAGTTGAGTTACATTTTAGTTTGTTCTACCCATAATATATATAAAATTATCACTCTTTAGTTGGATCCAAGATGGTGATGGAGATATATATCTTCTTTATAGTGCTATCATTCACACATTAAAAGAAAAAAAAAATTCTTGTTGTTTTATGAAAAATGCATATAGTAATAGAATATACAGGAATACAAATTTAATAAAGGCTATGGAGGAACAGCCCTATTACTACTGGAGAGTATTGGACACTAATAATACATCATATATCTCAACCAATAAATGGGATTGTAATGACTCATACCCTATTCTTTGTTGTAGATAAGCCAACATTTCATGTATAAAACTCATTAAGAACTTCATAGATCTAATGTAAATCATGTTAAAATAATTAAATCCAAAATATCTTTCATAAATATTGTAACCTTATAAACAAACTAACCCAAGACGTAATGCCACGTGTACAAGTGTTATCGACTAACAAAAGTGTCATTGTGGATATACAAGTCGTCTATGAAGTAAGTAAGACAAAAATAACAATAGAAGAAGTTGGGACATCCGAATGGAAGGAGCTCATTATGGATTAAAATATGGCACGGCTCCATGTGATCAAAAACCGTGCTAAAAACAATGTCCTCATGCCACATTTTATCAACTAAGAAGATTGATTTCAACACAACGCCCATTTAGGCCCCAACACCTTAACTAAGTAAATTTCTTTCGACATGGCGTCCATCTAGGACATATTACATTAATTAAGCAGATTTCTTTCAAAATGTTGCCCATCTAGTAAAATAATACGATATAATGCTTGGAAAATAGTGTAATACTAAACAAGTACACATGTCGAGTCACATAGAATCTGTCAACTTAAACATATATTAGACTTTACAATAACGATAATTTCTCCAATACTCTAATTAAATCATTTCTCCCAATCCATAAAATTGTTTCTACAATAAGCTATCACCCAAGAAAATTCTATAAGAGTAAGTCATGACTTAGCTCAATGAGGATAAAACTGTAATGACCCTCCACATCATTTCCTCTATATTGTGTTCTTTTTGTTGTTTAAAACTTTACTTAGTGATCCCAAGTTATTTATGACTTGCCATTAGTGACAGTTCTGTCACTTGGTTGTTTGCTTGGGTATTGTGCAAGTTGACGTGTTTTGGAGATTTTGAAACTTGAATGGTGGACTTTGGTGAAAACTTTTGGTAGACGGCTTCAAAATGAAATTCTAACGGTTCTGTTAGTTCCAGAACATTGAGTTTGGTCTAAAAAGACCTCTAATGTAGTTCTTCAGCCTTATGGGCTCATTCTGAGCTAACTTGTACAATTTGACTTAAAACAAAACATGGGCGAGGGAACCACTTTTCATTGAAACAACCTCGGTTTGAAGATTCAACATCTGTGTTGATTCCGAAATTCAAAATTATGGTGGGGTAACATGTTTCATTTGGGTGAACGACATTCTGAACGAGTCCCAAGCATCCCATTGGGGATTTTTAGCCTTGTTGAACCAGCTGATGTGAATTAACTAGTGCAGCCCCCTAATCCCCTTCAGGTTTAGGCGCCTCAGGCTGCGTTCGTGGTAACCAGTGATTCTAGTCCCCGCATTCATGAGCCTACTTCTATGTTGTCATAGACCATGGGACTTTTCCATCGCGTTCGTGGGCCTTGTGTCGTGATAACGTAGGTCAAGGAGGCTGACCCTTCGGGTTAATAGGCTAGGCCCGTGCTCATGAAGCCTTGGGGACCTGACCTCTCACATTTGTGGACTGGGTCCCACATTCTTTGTAATAAACCATTTCATGAGTAATTACCTTTATATGTGGATTGAAAATTTTGGCCTTTCCCTCAGCATTTCCATGCATAGTTTATGATGCGGGAATGGTTAGTGTGGTCTCTGATGCGATCATGTGATATTTTGGTGGATTTGAGCCTTTTGTGTTGAATTATATTTGAATAGTTGATTTTGGTCAATATTATGAGACCTGAGCATCAGATGTTGATTCTGTAAGTTGCATTGAGTCTGGAACGTCGAGTTTGGTCTAGTAGAGTGGTCGGTTAGAGTCCCGAGATCTTAGATTGTGATTTGGGTGTTCATGTAAAAAGTTGAATTTTTAGCCTAAATAGATTCTGAGGGGGTATTTTAGTCATAACAATCTTATTATAGAAATCTAACAATTCCATTGGTTCCAAAACATGTTTATGATGTATTTGCACTATTGGTTCGTGTTTCTAGGGTTTCGAATTAGTTTCGAGGGTCAAAAATATATTTTAAAGGTTGTTGGTGCACACTTTAGCAACGAAAAATGAACTTTTAGCAATGGAAAATGGTTTTAGCGACGAAATTGTTGAGTTAAATATCTATCCAAACCCATTTCGTATTTTTGACCTTTTGGGAACTAGAAAGGTCCATTTGAGGAGATTTTTATTGGTTTTTCTCTCATCATCATTGGGTACGTATTTCTAGCCTTAGTTTTACTTGTTGTCCAAGAATATCTCTTTCATATTTCATGATTTCTATCCACAAAGTAGAGATTTTAAATCCCAAAGTAGAGAAATCAAAATTGTTGATTTGAAGGTTGATTTGGAATTAATTTTTATTTATTTGTTGGATTTAAGGTCCTTGTATTGTGGGTTAATTGATTTCGACAAAGTTTTTCAAAAATTTCTCGTTTTAAACCACGTTTTAAACAATATTATTTTGAATTTTTCCCTTAAAGTTGAAAAATAGTTTTTACTCAATATGATCATCGATTTGGACTCATTTGAAGTTGGGTTTTCACCCATAGACTCCTTTTCACTTGATGAACATGAATTACTAACAAATGTTTTTTTTTCCCTTTTTCGATTTTGAAGAGTTTTTGGGTGATTTTAGATCTGATTCAAGACCTTTGCAATATGGGTATATCGTTGGAACCCTCTTGATGAGTATTGTAATACCCCAAAATTTTCTAAGTTAAGACCTGAACCATTCTTCATTTGCGTATAAGGTCGTACCGAGTAATTCTTAATTATTCTTAGGTGCTAAGGTTAATTCTTTTGTGTGGTAATAATTTTGTATATGAATTAAGTTCGCAATAATCCGCTAGCACAAAGTTGAGTTGAAAGCTTTCTTACCCATTAAGTTTTGATATAAGATTCTACTTAGGTCAACTTAAAATGATCATATCTTTTAGCTCATAATGAATTAGGTATACCAAGACCTATCAAATTAAAGGTCTACGAGTCTTCTTTCTAACTCCACCTAGTTTGCCTCATTTCAAGTTCGGAGTAAAAAGTTATGTCTGATTTAGTGAAGCCCTATCAGGTAGTCGATGTTCTACGACTGGCTCAACGGACGGTGGAAATTTCCACAAATGGTAGACCCTTCCGTGAATGCTTGCTGCAATTATTTTTCAGCAACTTCCTGCACACGTTCCAAGGTTAATTTGGTACTTTCCCAAGCTTTTTAACCCTATTCTAAGTTGTTTTTGAGTGTTTTAACTGAGTATGTCTTTAGACTAACTAGTTTTCCTCTCAAAATAATCAATCTAAACATTTAAATATCTAGAAATTCCCTCAAAATCACCTATGGTTCTTCTTCACCATCAAGAACCCTAAAACCTTCAAGTAAAACATTAAAGATATAAAGTGAAATCTTTCACCCAAGAGAGGTAGTGTTCTTACTCAGGCTATAGAAAAATGAAGTCTCCACCTAAGTTTTCATTTTAATAGCTTCATAATCAGGTAAGTAAGGCTATTCATAGTTATAGACTGAGTTCTTCCTCACGCCCTACATCTCAATTCAGTCGGTAAAAGTTTAATCTAGGGTTATACCCTTAGTATCGAGAATTCTTGATATAAGTTAAGCTATTGATTTTGAGTTCGAAATATTTGATATGAGTTAAGTTATTGATTCTGAGTCCTAAATTCCTGGATTTTGAGTATTCTTGAGATGAGTAGTATCATTGAGTTCTTAGTTCTTAATTTCTGAATATTGAGTTTTCTATATTGTTATTGAGATCCTTGAGTTGATTTGTTCAAGTCTATATTTCAGCATGAACCCTATTTTAAGTTATAATTTTTGAGAATCTTTTAAAGCAAACATTTTTGTCTTAAAATAATTTTCTGAGACGTTTTGAGAAAGAGTTTTAAAACATGATTTGGGTAATAGTTTAAAGGAACAAAGTATTCCCAAAAAGTATCACTTTTTGGATTGAGAAAAGAGAAAATTTGATTTCTAAAAGAGTTAATGGGTTTAGAGATATTTCAGAGCAGTTACCTCTTTTAAGAGGATATATTGAGCAATTACCTCAAATTGAGAAAGAGTATGTTTTATACATTTGAGCAAGGGTACATATTTATTGGGAGTAGTATTGAGCACCGACATAGGGATGAGTTCAGAAAACTCACATTTCTTATAAACCATGTAGCCAAAATGGGTAAATGATCATACTTTTTAGATGACTCCTTATTGCTTCCAAGCTGAGGTTTAGTGGATCCACTTAGTTGAGATGTTCTATATCCCGACAAGGTGTAGGACAATTCTAGCAGCGTGGTGAGATGTTGTATTATCTCATTGCTCATAGTGATGGTTGTCGATAAGAGAATCTCCAAAATAGAGTTAAAAGTGTATTTTAATCATACCACTTAATATGTTGAGTTCAAAGATGAGTAAGTATTTGTAAAGTTTAAATGATTTTACTCCTTTATTTCTTTACGTTCAGTTGAGTATCTTTCTTATGCTTCTTTAGTTCAATTATTTATTTTCTTTAGCTATATTACATACTTGTACATTCAATGTACTGATGTCATTCGACGTGCATCTTTTCATGATGCAAATATAGGTGTTCAAGATCATCAACAGGCGCTCCATTGAGATCACTTTGCACTTTTTGTTAGTTTTGGTGAGCCTTCCTTGCATTTCAGAGGACTTCACTTTTGCCTTTCAGTTTAGTAGTTTTGAGGTGTCGTGGGTCTTGTCCCGACATCCATGTTGAACTATAGAGGGTTAATACATAGTTAGTATTGAGTTTCTTTTAGTATTTTCTTTGAACTATTTTTGTAAACTACTATTGTTTTCAAAGTATTTTCAGATAGTTTTGAGTATACTATTTTGAAATAGTTTGAGTTTGAGAAGTTTTGAGACTTTTCAATTTAAATTCTATTTTAAAGCTTAAATGTACTTGAGCTAGTCTTCCGCTAAGTATTCAGCCATGCCAAGGGTTCGCTTGGGGATTAGTAATGGTTCTTGAGTGTCAGCCACGTCGAGGGTGTAGGCTCGGGGTGTGACAAACATTGTATCAGAGAATGGAGTTGAAGTGTCCTAGGGTATCTATGAAGTCGTTTCAGTAGGATCTTGTTTGTGGTTGTGAGGGCCCCACTTCTATAAATGAGGGACTACAGACTGTAAGAAACGTTTTCATTCTTTCATACTCTAAATTGCACAATAGAACTATGTCAGAGGAAACTTATTCATACTCATGCATTTTTCAAATCCATTCGACTACCCCTCGTACTCAAGGTGGTTGAATTAGCAAAGACCAGATTCTTACAGATAAGTTACTCTCAGATAAAGTCTTCAGAAAGTAAAGAGATTGCACAGGGCTTGAGAGAAGCCTGTTAGTGTGCATTAAGTGTATTTTTGATTCAAAAGAATGCACCCTTTTTCATATAATCGTATGTTCAAGCTAAAAGCAAGATGTGCTCTCATATTTTCTTCCCCAAACCTTGTTCAAGGTGAGACCCTTCTGAGTGGAGTGTGTTCTAGAATGCTTGAGTAGTATTTTTCTCTCGAAAGATAGTATGAGTTGTGATGTTATAAGCTAATAAGAGTAGAAGTGCTCAGAATTATAAGTGTAGTAGCCTTAGAAATGCGGATAGTTATTGAGTAGAGTATGTAAGTTGTAGCCATAGCCATGTACCTAGTAAGCCATTAGTGATGAGTTTTTGCTTTATGTGTAGGCTGAGGGATAATAATTTTGTGTGGATTTCATGATAGAAGGTAGAGGAATAGTTACTAGCTAGAATAAGTTAGAGTATACTTTAACCAAAAATGAGTTTATGATAATGTGTCAATGCATTAGTAAAGACCAAGTATAGGTGTTGAACAGAAGAGCGGAGTATTCATGAGGTGATAGATCTAAGATAGGATTATTATTTTCAAGGGAGAACTCCATGATATTCAGAGGTTTATAGAACTAATTAGGCAATGATGTATAGTGAATGGTAAATAGTAGTTATGTTGTGAAAGGGAATGTAAATGTAATCTGTAAATAGGTAGACAGGGAGATAAATATTGACTATTTGTCATGACGTCTTAGTGGGCGAGTGTTTCCTAATTTTACTTGGTAGTCGTAAGTAGTATAAGATGTGAGAAATTATATTGATGTCCGTGTTTAGTACTACAGACACTAAGCTTGAATTTGAGATGAGTGTTGTCATAAAAAAGATGACAACACGAGGGTGACGATATTAGTTTTGAGATTTGATCAGGTAGATTTGACATAGAGTAGGTGAGGAATTAAGGTGTTAGTTGCAATGAATATGAGTGGTACAAGTGTGGTATTATGACCTTTAGATGAGAGAAATTAAGTATGGCTAAGTCATTAGATTAGGAAGAGCATTAAGGGGTATACCTGAGATTGTATGTAGTAAGAGAAGGTTCTAATTAAGTTTATGATTTGTTTTCATGTGTGCCTAGGTAGTATAGTTGAGTTGCCAATGTGGAATAGGCTGATGTGAGCTTTATTTATTACTCTTAAGAGTTTGGTTGAATGGATCGTATATAGCCTATGATGTGCCTCTTAAATATAGTTCAAGTTTCCTCTAGTTAGGCAGTTATGAACTTTGACAGACGGTATTAGTGGGCTAAGAAGGAGAAGTCATACTATTAAGACCTAGATGAGGTGGCTTTATTAGCCAATGCGGGTAATGATTATAGAAATACTTCTCTAGAAGCAGGAAGAAGTTATGAGAAGCAGCTTAGAAAGAAACCCTAGAAGGAATGTTAGTGCCTGCGCATAGAGAATTTAATAGCCATGAGATTAGCATGTCCCGAGTATTAGAGTAAAACGAATATAGACTAGTTTAGAGATGATGGAATAGATCCATAGCCTTAAAGTGTTAGCTTCAGACCTAAGGGGGAGATGATAAGATGAGAAACGAAGCCAAGTGTTAAGATTCAGATAGTGATGTGTTTAGAAAGAGTTATAGTGGTATATCAATCCATTCGCACTCTAGCGTATTCCTCAAAGCTCAGTCATTACAACATCTTGTTGATGTTTCTAATATCATATATGTGTCCATGACATATGCTCATACACTTCAAATAGATCCACATCTAGGCTCAGTTCCTAGAATGAGGGGCAAAGACTTTAGTCCATTAATCTCAATCTTACTCCATCAAATTTATGGATATCAGTCTCCTGATATGAACCTATTCATATTAGCACTCGTGTCTCATAATATGCTTAGTCTCTCAAATTCATGATTTACCCTCAATGGCTTACAAAATAATGTACTATCAAGCGTATTCCTATATCAGATTCCTTGAATGAATCGTGCTTATGATCTTTCGCTCTATGCTCTCTCGGTGATCCTTTTCAAATTTTGATAGTGATGTTTATAATAGTAGTTGAGTAACGATATATGGGAAAGAGTTGATACTCCTATTTTGATTCATAGAAACTTCATGTCATGTCCTGTAATCTTGAAATCTTATTTGAGTGTTTGTGCAAAGCATGCTCTAGTCCAGTTTCAAAACTCGTAGTATGAATCAGTTCCACCTATGTTAGTAGGAAAGTTCAAAAGTCATAAAGTTAGTAAGAGTAACTTATTTCCCTTTCTTTCTCAGTTTAACCTTCATTTGAGGACGAATGATCCCAAGGAAGAGATATTATAACACCTCAAAATTTTTTAAGGTAAGACCCGAACCATTCTTTATTTGCACATAAAGTCGTACCGAGTAATTCTTAATTGTTCTTAGATGCTAAGGTCAATTCTTTTGTGTGGTAATGATTTTGGATATGAATTAAGGTCACTAGAATTCCCTAGCACAAAGTTGGGTTGAAAGCTTCCTTACCGATTAAGTTTTGATATAAGATTTTACTTAGGTTAAATTACAACGATCATATCTTTGAGCTCATAATTAATTAGGTGTCCCATGACATATCAAATTAAAGGTCTACGAGTCCTCTTTCCAACACCACAAAGTTTGCATTATTTAGAGTTCAGAGTAAAAGGTTATGTCCGATTTAGTGAAGCCCTATTAGGCAGTCGATGTTGTACGACTGGACCTACGGATGGTGGAAATTTCCACGAATGATAGACCCTTTCGTGAAGGCTTGCTGCACTTTTTTCAGCAACTTCCTGCACACGTTTCAGGGTTAATTTGGTCCTTTCCCAAGCTTTTTAACCCTATTCTAAGTCATTTTTGAGTGTTTTAACTGAGTTTATCATTCAACTAACTAATTTTCCTCTAAAAATCATCAGTCTAAGCATTCAAGTAACTACAAATTCCCTCAAAACTCACCTAGGGTTCCTCTTATCCATTAAGAACCCTAAAACCTTCAAGTCAAAAGATTAAACATACAAAGAGAAACCTTTCAACTAAGGTTTTCCCTAGTTCTTCAACTCTAGATACTCCATATAAGAATTTCTTTTATCAAGATCAAGCATCAAGATTCCAAGAACAAAGCTTTCATCCAAGAAAGGTAGTATTCTTACTCGGGCTCAAGAAAAATCAAGTCTCCACCAAAGTTTTTGGTTTAATAGCTTCATAATCAGGTATGTAAGGCAATTCATAGTGATGAACTGACTTCATCCTAACGCACTACATCTCAATTCAATTGGTAAAAGTTTAATCTAGGGTTATTCCCTTGCTTTCGAGAATTCTTGATATGAGTTAAATTATTGATTTGGAGTTTTAACTACTTGATATGAGTTAAGATAATGATTTTGAGTCCTCAATTCTAGGATTTTGAGTATTATTGAGATGAGTAGTATCATTGAGTTCTGAGTTCTTGATTTTTGAGTATTGAGTTTTCCATATTGTTATTGAGATCATTGAGTTGATTTGTTCATGTCTATATTTCAGCATGAACCCTATTTTGAGTTATAATTTTTGAGAATCTTTTAAAGAAAATATTTTGTCTTAAACTGATTTTCCGAGACGTTTGAGAAAGAATTTTAAACATGATTTGCGTAAGAGTATAAGGGAACTAAGCATTTCCAAATGTATTAATTTTTACATTGAGAAAAGAGAAAAATTTATTCATAAAAGAGTTAATGAGTTCAGCGATATTTCAGAGCAGTTACCTTTTTTAAGAGGATATATTGAGCAATTACCTCAAATCAAGAAAGAGTATGTTTTATACATTTGAGCATGAGCATATATTTATTGGGAATCGTATTGAGCACCGAGATGGGGATAAGTTCAAACAACTCACATTCCTCATAAATCATTTAGCCAACATAGGTAAAGGCTCGTACTTTTTAGATGACTCATTATTGCTTTCGAGCAGAGCTTTAGTAGATCCACTTAGTTGAGATGTTCTATATCCCGGCAAGGTATAAGAAAGTTCTGACAGTATGGGCGAGACGTTGTATCATCATATTGCTCATAGTGATGGTTGTCAGTTAGAAAACCTCCTAAATAGAATTAAAAGTGTATTTTATCATATCACTTAATATGTTGAGTTCAGAGATGAGTAAGTATTTTTTAAGTTTAAATAAGTTCACTCCTTTATTTCTTTACATTCAGTTGAGTATCTTGCTTCAGCTTCTTCAGTTAGTTATTTTTTTTCTTCAGTAATATTACATACCCGTACATTAAATATACTGATGCCATTAGATGTCACGACCTAAAGTACCCCCTAGATGAGACATGGTGTACAAGACCCCGAAAGGCCTCATACAAGCCACTTAGCATTCATAATACAAGATCATAGAAATTAAAGAGTTCAAAAGACAATTCATTATCAAAAGAGGTTACAAAGCATAGCAGAAGTCTACATATAGTCTCAAAGCTATCTATCAAAAGAATAGGAAGAACGTTGGGACGTAACCCAATACAATTCCAAAGGTAAAGAAACATCAAAGAAATAACAAGGCAATGTCCCCGAACATATGAGGACTCACCAAGTCTTCAAGTCACTATGCACTCACTAGCCACAAACGGAATGAGAAGAGTCGCCAAGCCCTACATTATGAGACAATGTAGGCAAAAGTATGCGTTAGTACATGGAATGTACCAAGTATGAGGGGAATGCAATAAAACATGAGACATGATCATAAGGGGACATAATCTAAAACATGAAATGCATGACCAAGTTAAAACATAGTAAAATCAATTAAGAAGATTCATAAATCATGAACACAGTCAATGCATCTTTAAATCATAAAGGAAGCTTAATAAAACATTAGTAATTTACTTAGTTCATTATTGTGGAAAATTACTTTTAACCGACATTTAAGACCATGTGAGCTATTAACATGGAATCTGGTGTCCTCTCTACACCGGTAGGGCCATCCGACTTTCCAAGGTAGGACCCTCAACTTCAAGCTTAAGTGGATCCACTAGCTATTGTCTATGTAGACAATCATCCTATGGTGGCACATAGTTATGGGATAAGGAGATTGCTACTAGAAACCCGGCCTCTAGCTACGGGAGGGCTTCCATCTCAATATCCTCTCGGTGCTAAGCATAAATCTTACGGAGTAGTTTTTAATCTTATTCACCTTATTATCCATGGAAGGATATAACTAGAGTTACCAATCCAAGCTAAAGTTCATTAAAATAGACGATTCATCTTCCATGGACTAGTCCAAGCTTACATAATTTAGAATAGCTCCTTAGACCATGCGTGAGAAAAACCTTTCACCATCCATGATCTTTTCATAATAGCTTTTAAGGCCCATAGTCATTAAAACTCCATACTAGAAGTGCCATAATACTAATGGAAATAGTTTTGAAAGCATGATCTATGATCATTGATGGTATAACCGGCTACCATACTAATCAAGACCTAATTTGGGAAATTAGCCCGAAAAACCTTGATGGAAATTCTAGATGTCATTCATGTCATGTGGCCAAGCTTCATATAACATATAGATACCTTCATCCATAAGATTACTTGAGTCATAAACATTGCTTTCATAAAACATGCATAATTCCTTAAAAGATATTCATAAATTCAAGCTTCTTCATAAATTCAAGTAAATTAGGGTTCATAGTAAAAACCTATATATCAATGCATAGGTTCACATGAAATTTGTTGAAAAGCATGTAATCAAGTCTAAATCATCAAAATAAGATCAAAGTCAATCAATTGAATCCATACAAATAGAACCCATAAGGAATTGAATCAAAACCTAATCAATTTTGGAGAATTTGAAGAAACCTTGGGGGCTCAATAGGTGAATGGAACCCATTGATGAACTCCCTACATACCTTGATTGAATCCCTAGGTAATGATGAAGAAAGGAGACTTGAACTTGAAGAACCCTAGCTTCTTCTTCTTCTTCTTTACTTCTAGAGAGAGAAATATTTGGAGAGGTTTTAGGAATAGTTGAAAAGTGATTAGGAAGGGTAGAAATAGGCTTATAAGACTTATATAGTGCTTAGTATTAGAGGGTAACCGACTTTACTTAGGAATAACATCATTTGGTGAAAGGACCAAAAGACCCCTTAAAGAAATAACCGACTTCCCCTCACCTACCATTTGACCTAAGGTTGGTAAGTCAAACCACCAACCGTTTGTGACCAACCGTAGGTCACACTGGTTGAGCTTCAAAAATTTCATAAAATTGACCCCCAAGGCAGTGCCATCCATGAACATCACCTACGGTTGGTAGGTCAAAACACCAACCATTGGTGGTAATCGTAGGTCACACTGAAATTTTCTAAAAATTGAAATTTTCGTTCCTTTTCAAATCTGGGATGTTACATTCGACTTGCATCTTTTTAGTATGTAGATATAGGTGTTCAGGATCATTAAGAGGCGCTCCATTGAGATCACTTTGCACTTCTTGTTAGCTTTGGTGAGTCTTGCATTCCAGATGACTCCACTTTTGTCTTTCAGTTTAGTAGTTTTGAGGTGTCGTGGGTCTTGTACATATCCATTTCAAACTATAGAGGCTTCATAGATAGTTAGAATTGAGTTTCTTTCAGTATTTTCTTTGAACTATTTTGTCAAACTATTATTATTTTTCAGAGTAATTTGAGACAGTTTTGAGTATACTATTTTGAAATAGTTTGAGTTTGAGAAGTTTTGAGACTTTTGAATTTAAATTAAGTTTTAAAGCTTAAATCTACTTGAGTTAGTCATCCGCTAAGTAGTCAGCGTGGCCAAGGATTCACTTGGCGATCAATAATGGTTCTCGAGTGCCGGCCACATCCAGGGTTAGGCTCGGAGCGTGACATGTGTCTTCCATTTTTGATAGTTGGGGATCTTTTTGAGACTGTTGAAAGAGAAAAAGCACTAGTAGAGTGATTCAAGTGAAGTTTCAGATTTCGAGGTTGGTTTGGCTTATCCTTCTTCTAGACTGGGTTAGGTAATTAATTTTTCTTATGAACTAGACTATGGGATGGGATCGTAGCATGAGATTGATATATTGGGAATTTTAGACTTTATTGTTTCACCCTTGTGGGGGTACAGTTGTAATGCTTAGCCCATGTGGGGGCCTTATGTGATATTATTAATTGATTTGAGAGCATGTGATACATGAGATTTGCCAGATAGAAGGGCTGAGTTGTCTATTCTAGCCTTTTTGACTAGACATGCCCGTATGAGGGGCTGGAACTTGATTTTGATTACATCTAAAAATAAAAGGAATGTTTTCAAATGATAAAGGCTTATTTTAAATGAATTCTTCCACTATTCTGCCATGTAAGGGTGTATATAATTATTTATTTATTTTTGGATCTTTGGACTCTTTTAGACCTATGTTGAATTGATTATGCCGCTATTTTCTATGTTTTGTGATGCATTCATCCTAATTCATCATACCATCGATCATAGGAATCTGAGAAACTAGAGAAGTACAATTTTGAGAAAGAAAATGAAACATCTTACTCAATTTTGAGATTATGAGATTGGTATTGGTATATGGACTGTGAGTCCCCCATGAGTCCTTGTCCGAAAGCTAAAGCTCGGAAAGGTGTATACGACTAGTTGTGCAACAACCTTAGTTTTATCATATCATTTCATCATTGCATTGCATCGCATTGGCCAGATTTGTTTGTTGTGTAATTTGCCTGTTAACATGAGAAATTGTTTGTAACCTTACATATTTACTTTACTCGCATCGTTCTTATATAAATTGGTTGCACCGATGCTGGAACAAGACTTTTCTATATGCAGGTGGAAGCGTTTTGTAGTTTATTTCATAAGTTTGATTAATTACTTTATATTCAGTCGGCGAAGCCTAGTGAGTACATGTGGATTGTAATCACCCGTACTTCTGTAACCTTTTATTGTAGCTCATAGTATGAGTGGTAATTGAGACGACTGAATTGATCGTGCATTGTTTAAGCTTTAAAGTTATGGTGATCATGAGATCCTTATTTGGGTCATCATTCAAGCTTCATCTTTCATTTCTGTCTTAATGTATATTTCAAAGACAAGTGTTGAATTTTAAATTTAGATATTATATTAGAATGCTCATTAATGCTTATGATACCAGCTTTTGGGAATTCTTTATTGTATCTCAATTTTTCTTTTTTTATGGCCTGATTTCATTCTAGAAGTCTCATATGCGATTTACCTTCTTTTCTGCAATATTTAAGATAATTCTTCACTTAGATTCTTCGGCTAACACATCGGGTTGGGTTTGGGGTTTGTGCCATCATGATCTCAGTTTTTGGGTCGTGGCTAATTGGTATCAGAGTACGAGGTTCACCGATTTCATAAGTTAATGAGAATAGTTTCTAGTAGAGTTTTGCAGATCGGCACGTATACGTCCATACCTATTTTTGAGAGTCTATGAGATGCTTAATAAGGAAATTTCTTTCATTGATTCCTTATCATGCGAATTATCCATATCAAGTGTTATAAACCTCTAATTTATTCTTTCATTGTTAGAGGTGAAGGCTGGGTTTGAGAGGGAAGCTCTTGCTCAAGGATGATTTTGGGAGGTTCCACCCAAGCTCGATTATGAGTATGAGTATGTAGAGCATCAGACGGAAGAAGTGGGGAATTGGTTGGTTTGACTTTGAGTTTTAGGTTTTAGATTTTGGGTACCTATTCAGCCCCGCTTATCATTTCTCCAAGATTTATGGATCCAACTATTCCTACTACTATTGCTATGTCTACGTTGGAGCAAATGAGTTTTGAGAGATTCGTTAGAATATTTCCTCAAGATTTTGATGGTGTGATTGCTGAGGAGGCTTATGACTTTTTGATCGAGTGTCAGGACAAATTGTTTTACCTAGATATTTTGGAGGCACCAGGTCTACCTATTCTTATGTGTTTGCTTATTTTGTCGTGGGCATTGATTCTATGTGTGAATCTCTTGCAGTACATATTAGTGTCTCTACCTCGGTAGGCGATTCTTTCTTGGTGGATCGGGTGTACCAGGGGTGTTTAGTGACACTTTTAGGTAATGAGACTTAGGCATAATTGATTTTATTAGATATGTTTGATTTTTATGTGATCTTAGGTATGGACTTATTATCTCCCTATCATGCGATTCTAGATTATTTTGCTAAGACCTTGACGTTGGCTTATCCCAGTTTACCTCAATTAGAGTGGAAGGGTACTCTAAGTTTGTTTCTGAAGGGAGTGATATCTTTTATCCGTGATCATTGCATGATGGAAAGGAGTTGTAATCATATTTTTCTCATGTTCATGATCTTACCAAGGGTCTGTCTTCTTCGGAGACCACGAGAGTGGTAAGAGAGTTCTTAGATATGTTTTCTATAGACTAATCAGGTGTTCTTCCAGATTATGATATTGACTTTTTTAATGAATTGAAGCCGATAACCTAGCCTATATCTATTTCTTCTTATCAGATGTCGTTGGCCGATCGAGTTGAAGGAGTTGAAAGAGAAATTAGAGGATTTGTTGAAGAAATGGTTCATTCG
This sequence comes from Solanum appendiculatum, assembly GCA_018342035.1. NCBI lineage: Eukaryota > Viridiplantae > Streptophyta > Magnoliopsida > Solanales > Solanaceae > Solanum > Solanum appendiculatum. Next base: position 689,601 of record JAGDQO010001751.1, read on the forward strand.
ACCTAGTGTCTCACTGTGGGATGCGTTGGTCTTGTTTGTGAAGAAGAAAGATGGTACTATGAGGATGTGTATCGACTACAGTCAATTAAACAAGGTTATGATCAAGAATAAGTATCCTCTTCCTCCAATTGATGATTTATTTAATCATCTTCAGGGTGCATATGTATTTTCCATGATTGACTTGAGGTCGCATTACCATCAGTTGAGGGTTCAGCATTCGAATATTCTAAAGATAGCATTCAGGACTCGTTATGGCATTATGAGATTGTAGTCACATTCTTTAGGTTGACTAATACCCCAACTATATTTATGGGAGTTGATAAACCATGTGTTTCAACCTTATTTGGACTCCTTCGTGATACTATTTATGAATGATATCTTGGTTTACTCCAAGAATGAGGCCCGATCATGCTCACCATGTAAGGACCGTACTTTAGATATCAAGGGAGGAGAAATTATGTGCTAATTTCTCCAATTGTTAGTTTTGGTTTTCTAGGGTCATGTGGTGACCAAGGATGGTATTATGGTTTAGCCAATCAAGGTCGCAATACTTCGTGATTGGGCTAGGCCTACTTACCCTACATAGATTAAGAGTTTCATCGGGATAGTGAGTTATTATCATCGATTCATATAGGGTTTTTCTTCCATTGAAGCCTATTGGCTAAGTTGACTCAAAAGACCATTGTGTTTTGATGAACGGATAAGTGTGAGGCGAGATTTCTAAAACTCAAAGGGTTGTTGACCTTGACACCTATTTTGGCATTACATGAGGAAGGTGTAGCAGTTGTCGTGTTTTGTTATACTTCAGTTGTTGAGTTGGGTGGTGTGTTGATGCAAAAGAAGAGGGTTATAACCTATGCTTCTCTACAGTTGAAGGTGCATAAGAAGAACTACCCTACTCATGATTTGGAATTAGTGGCGATGGTCTTCGTCTTGAAGTTATGGAGACTTTATCTCTACGGTGTGCATTGTGAAGTCTTTACCCATCATTGTTGTCTTAAATATATCCTTTCTCAGGAAAATTTGAACATGAGGCAGCTTTGGTTGGAATTATTAAAGGATTATGACATTACCATTTTGTATCATCCGAGCAGGGCAATTGTGGCAGCAGATGCTTTGAGTCGAAAGGCACCAAGTATGGGCAGTTTAGCCTTTTTTAAGGTGGATGAGAGATCTTTGGCAGTGGAGGTTCAGTCTTTGGCTAGATATTTGGTTTGACTTGATATTTCAGCACCTCATCATATTTTGGCTTTTATTGAGGCTAGGTCTATGTTGATGGATCAGATTCGTGATGACAAATTAAGAGTGCTCCGAGAAAAAGTGTTTAAAGGTGAAGCTAAGTCGACTTCTCTTTAATCCAAGGGAGTTTTGAGGATTTTTGGCCATATTTGTGTGCCTAGAGTTAGTGGTTGGGTACGTATGATATTGGAGGAGGCTCATCGCTCAAAGTATTCTACTCATACGGGGGCAACAAAGATGTATCATGACTAGAAGAAACACTATTGGTGGTGTGGTATAAAGAGGGACATTGTGGACTTTGTAGCTAAGTGTTTGAACTGTCAGCAAGTGAAGAATGAGTATCAAAGACTGGGTGGTACGACACAAAAGATGCCCATTCCCGAGTGGAAGTGGGAGCGCATTACTATGCACTTTTTGACTGGATTACCCTTGACCTTGGGTAAGTATGATTCTATTTGGGTGATTATGGACCAGTTGACCAAGTAGGCTCATTTCATTTTAGTGAAGACTAATTATAATGTGGAGCAATTGGCCAAGATCTACATTCATGAGATTTTTCTTTTGCTGAAGTGTCTATTTCTATTGTGTCTGATAGAGGTACTTAGTTCACCTCACATTTCTAGAGTTCTATGCAGGAGTAGATGAGTACCTAGCTTGAGTTGCGTACCGCTTTCCATCCTAAGGCCGATAGTCAGTTAAAGCGGACTATTCAAGTGATTGAGGGTATGCTTTGGGCTTGTGTCATAGACTTTGGTTGTCATTGGGACCAATTCCTACCACTTGTAGAGTTTTCTTATAAGAACAGTTATCATACTAGAATTCAGATGGCACCATTTGAGGCTTTGTATGGGAGGAGGTGTAAATCTCTGATTAGATGATTTGATTCATTTCAGGGTAAAACCTTGGGGTATAGATTTGTTGAGAGACTCCATGGATAGAGTGAGATTGATTCAACAGCGCCTTGTGACCGCCTAGAGTAGGCAAAAGAGCTATGTGTATAGGCATGTTCATGATGTATCATATGCTATTGATGAGAGGTTTTGCTTAAGTTGTCACCCACGAAGGGTGTGATGAGGTTCGGGAAGAAAGAGAAGCTTAGTCTGTGGTTTATGGGCCTTTTTTAGATTTTAGAGAAGCTGGAGATGTAGCCTATAGGTTGGCCTTGGCTTTGAACCTCTTAGAAGTCCATCCTATGTTTCATGTTTTGATGCATAAGTGAAACCGTTATGATAATTCCCATGTGATTCAGTGGGACTCGGTTCTTTTGGATAAGGATTTTTCCTTTGTGAAGGAGCCTATTGCTATCTTGGATAGGAAGACTAGGCAGTTGAAGTCCAAGCATATTGATTCAGTGAAAGTGCAGTGGTGATACCAACCTGTTATAGAGGCAACATGGGAGGTGGAGTCCGACATGCATTGTAGATACCCTCAGCTTTTCACCCACTACAGGTACCAAATTTTACTTTTCGTTCAAGTATGAATGCGTGTTTTAGTTGTTGATAGTGTAATGTCCCATTTCATGAGAAATTACCTTTATGTATGAATTGATCATTTTTCCCTTCTCCTCAGCGTTTTCATGTTGAGAGAATGGTTAGTGTGGTCCCAGATGCGATCGGGTGACATTTTAGTGGATTTGAGACTTTTGAGTTTAACTATTGCTACGGCCCAAAGTACACCCTAGACGTGACATGGCATTTAAGACTCCGAGAGGCCCTACACAAGCCACCTGACATACATGCAACACAATATAATAGAAAATACGTGAAATTAAGCAATAGGCCTCATATCATAAATGAGTTTTACATAAAAGCAGAAGTCTAACATAGTCTTGACAAGACAACCTAATACATCAAAAGTGGTTGGGACGTAACCCATACACCACATACAAACTCTGTAAACTAAAGACATATGAAAGCAATAAAGGTGACTTGGTCCTCGGAGCATGAGGACTCACCAAGTCCTCAAACCTTAAAGCGATAAACTAGACATGAGCGGGAAAAGAAGGAGCGTCGGACCCTACATTAGTGAAACAATGTAAGCACAAGTATGCATTAGTACATGGAATGTACTAAGTATGAGGGATATGCATAAAACATTAAACATGGTCATAAGAGGACATAATTGAAGACATGAGATGCATGACCAAGATAAACATCATAAAATCATTTAATGAGAAATCTTAAATCAAGAACATGGTCAATGCACTTTGAAAATGATAATGAAAGTTTCATAAAACCTCTAAAACTAACTTAGTTCATTTTGTAGGATATTAGCTTTAACCGACAATAGACCATGCGAGCTATAACATGGAATCTGACGTAACTCCCACATCAAGAAGGGAGAGTCTACTTGACAAGATAGAACTCCATATCATGATTCGTATGCTACTTGTGGATCTACTAGCTAGGTCATTTAAGACAATCCTACGGGGACACGTAGTTTGGAACTAGAGGTTTCTAATAGAGACTATTCTTTTTTAACTTCCACCTCAAAGTTCTCTATGTGCAAAGTTAAATCCCAATGGAATAGACATTTTCATAAAGATAACATCATACATGAAAAAGTTTAATTTTGTTACTAATCCAAGCTTAAAATATCATAGAGTAGGTCATTAAATCTTGAATCAAGCATATGTAAGAAAACCTTTCACCAACCTTGATCCTTTAACATGTGAGAAAATCCTTTCACAATTTCATTGATGCCTATCTTAAAGCAAAATAGATCATAAAACCATTCTTTTCATACATCATCCATAACCTTCATGAAAACATCATTCATAGATTCATAGCTTCTTCATAAATTCATGCTTTTAAGAGTTCATAGTATAAAACCATGATCAATGCATGGGTTCATTTAATTGGAAATCATGTAATTGATTCAAAACAATCATAATAAGATCAAAATCTAACCATTGCATTAACACAATTAAAACTCATGAAGAACTGAATAAAAACCTAACCAATTTGATGAAATTGAACTTGGAGAATTGAGAAATCTTTGGGGCTTAATGGGTGAATGGAACCCATTGATGAAACCCTACATAACTTGCTATTCAAAGACCAAAAAGGAGACTTGATTTTGAAACCCTGGCTTCTCCTTCCTTGATCTTGAGATAGAATTTTTGAAGAAAACCATAGAGAGTATTTGGGGGGAGGTTTGAGTGAACGAGAGCGTTAGGGAAATTTTTGGGGTAGAAGGGTTGTTATAGGACTTAGAAATAGGGGTAAAACAACGTAGTATAGGCATTTAATACATAGGAAAAGACCAAAATGTCCTATAAAATAAATGTCAGATGGTTCTTACGATTTGGACCTACAGTCTGTAGGACTTCCTAAAGCCCGTATTGGTCAATCGTGGAACCAACTTCAGAAACCCAAAATTTTAATTATTTCCTATGAGACCTTCCTATGGTCCGTCATCCAGTCTACGCTCCGTAGAAATCCAATTCAAGTCCAAAGTTTCTCTAAGTTTGGGATCATTCTACGAGACAACCCTTCGACCCGTAGAACAAACTATGAACTACCAAAACCTTCCATAGATCTTACGTTCTAAATTAAATCTCTGAATACATCCTATGAGTGCCATCTATGGCTCGTAAAAATACCTACAATTCATCTTGTCAAATAGTGGTTCAAACTTCAGAAACATAATTTTCCAAACTCAACTCAGGGTCGTATGAATCCCTTCCTGCGGCTAGTAGCAATTCCTACAGTTCATAGGTTAGTCTCGTAGACCACTACCTCAGAGGAATGTGTGCACATTTCTTTCCTTTTCCACTTTCAAATTTTTGGGGTATTACAATATCTGCCCCTTAGGAACATTCGTCCTCGAATTGGACTAAAGCTTGTATGAATAGAGTAGGAGAGAAACTAACAACCTAACATGAATGCAAGTCTCATCAAAATGAAAATAATCATGGAGAAACACCCTAAGCTAAATAATAACATCAAAATCAAGTTTTTTATGAACACGCAGGTATATGGAAACAAGAGAATGACTAAAATGCATGAATCCGAAAGAATGAACCATGAGGAACTAATACCTCAGGCTAGAGTAGGAGTAGAGGGAAAGAGATGAGTATACCAGGAAATCATGTCGATTTTTCCCTCCCAAGTATTACCCTAAACTAATTGATTCCTCCAAAGAACCTTCATAGAAGCATCTTATTTGTTTCTCAAATTCCGAACTTGCCAGTCTAAAATCTCAACCGGAATATCTTCATAGGAAAAATTCTCTTTAACTCTCCAATACACTTCTTCAATATAGATACATGGAATACCGGATGTACCGATGCTAAATAAGTAGGCAATTCTAGTTCATAAGCAACATTGCCAACACGCCTTAAAATTTCATATGGGCCCACATAACAGGACTAAGCTTTCCTTCCTTTCCAAATCTCATTACAACCTTCATGGGTGAAATTTTCAAGTAGACCCAGTCAACAACATTAAATTCGAGTTATCTTCTTCTAACATCGGCATACGACTTTTATCGACTTTGAGCCTTTTTCAACCTTTCATGAATAAGTCGAACCTTTTCCATAGCCTCATTCACCAACTTAGGCCCTATCAAAGCAACCTCACAAACTTCAAACACACCTATAGGAGACCTACACCTCCTACCATAAAGAGCCTCAAATTGTGCCATCCCAATGCTAGAATGATAGCTATTATTATACGCAAATTAAATCAATGGCAAATGATCATCCTAATTTCCCTTGAAGTCAATTACACAAGCTCTTAACATATCTTCTAAGGTCTGAATGGTACGCTCGGCTTATCCATTAGTCTAAGGGTGGAAAGTCGTGCTAAGTTTCCCTTGAGTACCAAGACCCTTTTGAAACGACTTCCAAAATGAGATGTTAGCTGAGTATCACGATCAGAGATAATGGGTAAGGGCACTCAATGCAACCATACAATTTCCCAAATATACAGCTTGGCATAATATTTTGATGAGAATTAAGTCTTAACGGAAGTCCGTTTTCAAATCTTCTCACATCCATGTAGGAAGACTAATGTTTTGAGCAAAACCACCGAGTTTCTAATGCTCAACTTTCACTTGTTGACACTTTGGACATTTAGCCACAAATTCTACAATATCCTTCTTCATTCCATTCCACTAAAAGACTTCTCGCAAGCCACGGTATATCTTGGTGGCTCCCGGGTGAATAGAATACCGAGAACCATGAGCTTCTGTCAGAATCTTATTTCTCAATCATCTACATTTAGGATACATAACCGACCTTGATATCAAAGGACACCATCTCCCCCTTGGGAGAAAGCCTCAATGGTTTTTTCAGAAATCAACTTCTTCAACTCAACTAGTACCGGATCAAGATCTTGCTTAGTCTTTACATCCAATACAAAAGATGATTCAAAACCATTATGAACAACTATACCACCTTCATTAGAATTAACGAAGCGAACACCCAATCAGGCCAATTTATGAACATCACGAACTAAATCCTTCTTATCATCCTCACCATGAGCAACACTCTCCATCAAAAGTCGACTAAGAGCATCCACCACCACATTCGCCTTTCTGAGATGATATAGGACACTCATGTCGTAATCCTTTAACAACTCAAGCCATCCCCTTTGGCAAAGATTGATATCCTTTTGAGTGAACACATATTTCAAACTCTTGTAGTCGGTTAATACATCTACATGAACACCATAAAACGGATGCCTCCAAATCTATAGAGCAAACACTACCGCTGCTAATTCTAAATCATGAGTTCGATAATTCTTTTCATGCACCTTCAATTGCCTTGAAGCATAACCAATGACCTTTCCATGTTGCATCAAAACACACACAAGACCAATTCGTGAAGCATCACAATAAACCATAAAATCATTCGATCCTTCCGGAAATGTTAAGATAGGGGATAAAGTGAGTGTATCTATCAACTCTTGGAAACTTTTCTCACAAGCTTCCGATCATAGTAATTTCACTTTCTTTTGAGTCAATGTCGTCAAAGGCGAAGCAATAGAGGAAAATTCTTCCACAAACCTTCTATAATAACCGGCCAAACCCAAGAAACTCTGTATGTCTAAAGTGGACAATGGTCTAGGCCAATTCTTAATCACATCGATTTTCTTAGGATCGACTTAAATACCTTAACTGGAGACAATATGGCAAAGGAAAGCAACGGACCTCAACAAAAACTCACACATGCTAAACATAGCATATAACTCACGATCCTTAAGAATGTGCAACACAATCCTCAAATGCTCAACATGCTCATCCTCACTCTGTGATTAAATAAAAATATCATCAATAAACACAATCACAAACATATCAATATATTGCTTGAAGACTCTATTTATCAAATCCACGAACGGCATCGGGGCATTAGTCAAACCAAAAGACATCACCAAAAACTCATAGTGACCATATCGAGTTCAAAAATTCGTCTTCAGAATATCACTCTCCTTTACCCTTAATTAGTGATAACCCGAACAAAGGTCAATCTTAGAGAAGTAACTTGCTCCTCTGAGTTGATCAAAAAATCATCTATCCCTGCAATAAGATATTTATTCTTAATGGTAACCTTATTTATGTAACACCTCGGATTAGAGAAAGGCTAGAAAGGAGTCAAGCGGGCATGACAAGAACCCAAAAGTGGACTATGGAACCTTGTACGGAGCCCTAGAAGGGCTGTGAAGGGGACCACGGTCTGTTTGGGCACTCGTGGTGTGATTCAAGAATCTGCCCCAAGCAGGTGTCCCTCCCACATATGCCTAGATGGCCCGTGGTGAGGTTGAAAGACCATCAAAGGGGTCGTCAAGTGTCCCCCTCAGAAGAGGCTTCTTCCCTAGCCATTGGTCAAGGACTACGAATGTCTAAATGTCCCATGAAGCCCCACACGGCCCGTGAAATCAACTGTGAAGGGGGTTTATCAGACTTAGAATTCAGGGTCATTGTGGTCTTTTCCCTAATTGATTAATGCCTAATCTAAATCGGTTTGTCCCTTAACCTAGACCCTATATAAACCTTTTAAGCCTAATTCTGCCAAAGTTTAATCACTCCCAAACTCTCTCCAAATCTCTTCTCCCCAAATAATTCTCTCTCTAGAAAGGCTTGAAGAAGAAGAAAAAGATTCTAGGGTTTTCAAGACAAGTCTCCTAATCCTCCATTGATTTCAAGATTTGGCATTAAGGTATGATAGTTCTTCACCTATGGAGTCCTTTCCTCCATAGGGTTCCAAATTTCCCCAATTTTCATGCTAGAATTCCTCAATTGAAATTAGGGTTTTCTTCTATCTTATGGGTTTTTCAAATTATGATTTAATTGATTGAATTACATTTAATAATGCATGAATTGAGTTAAATTGCATGTTTCAAGTTGAATTCTCATGAGCCCATATGAAATCCATGTTTTCTAGAATTAATCATATGATGAAGCTTTTGACTCATGAAAGATAAATTGAGATAATTGAATGATTTAAGATGAATTTACATAAGCCCATGCATGATTTATATTGTCTAAGCTAGGATGCTATGATGAAGACTTTATTCATCAAAAGATGGGATTTATGAAGATATGCATGTTCAATTATGAAATTATGATGATTTAAGGTTGTTTTGAGAGTAAAGCACCAATGTTGTTATTGTTAAAAGATTTCTCACAAATACATGAAAGCATGATTGTGGAAGGTTTTTCCCACATAAAGGACTCTTAGAGTTGAAAGGGTTTCTCAACTAAACTTTGAATCAAGATTTAAGGAGCTATTCTAAATGACGTAAGCTTGGACTAGTCCATGCAAGATGAAATGTCTATACACATGATTTAGCTTGGATTGGTAACCCTAGTTGTACCTTTCCATGGATTAATGATATGAATATGATTAAAGACTATTCCGTGGGATTTATGCTTAGCACCGAGAGGATATTGAGATGGAAGCTCTCCTGTAGCTAGAGACCGGGTTTCTAGTAGCAATCTCCTTATCCCATAACTATGTGCCACCGTAGGATGATTGTCTTAGATAGACATTAGCTAGTGGATCCACGTAAGCTAGAAGTTTATGCTCTTACCTTGGCAAGTAGAACACCCCTTTTCGGTGTGGGGCAAACACCGGATTCCATGTTGGTATCTCACATAGTCTCTATGTGGGTTAAAGGTAAATTCCCACAAGAATGAACTAAGGTTACTTCTAGAAGTATCTTAGAAAGTTTTTAAAGATGTTAGCTTGCATTGACCATGTTTCTATGACTATGTTCTCTAGCCCCTTTATCTCATGTTTTAGCTTGGTCATTGCATGTCATGAAAATGTCCCATTTTTTGCATGATTTTATAACTTTATGCATTGCTATCATACTTGGTACATTTTTGTACTAACACATACTCTTGCCTACTTTGTTTACTAATGTAGGGCGTGACGACTCCTCTCCATCCTCCCGTAGCTAAAGATTGCCTTAGTAGAGATTTGAAGACTTGGTGAGTCCTCATATGTTTGAGGACATTTCCACGTTATTCTTTTCATGTCCTTTACTTTTGAACTTGTATGAGTTACGTCCCAACTTTCTTTCTATTCATGTATTAGATGGCTTTGAGACTATGTTAGACTTCTGCTATGTTTTTACCAACTCTTAATATGAAATTGTCTTCTTAACTCTTAAATTACTATTATCTTGTATGAATTATGCTAAGTGGCTTGTATAAGGCCTTTCGGGGTCTTGTATGCCATGTCACGTCGAGGAGGTACTTTAGGTCATGACAAACTTGGTATTCAGAGCACAAAGTTTTAGAAAGGTCCTAGGATGTCTCATAAGCCACGTCGAGTAGAGTCTTGTAAATGGGTGTGAAGCGTGCCACACATATGAATGAGAGGCTATAAGACGTTTAGGAAATTCCACTTCTTTTATTACTCTAAGTCGGGCGATAGTGTGTAACTCTATATGTCCTTTCTCCTAATCCCTATTCGATGCTTTTCAGGAAATGGCCCCTCGAAGAGCATACGTTAGGAGGAATGTGAATGAGAATGTGGAACAAGAAGCTCCTCCTCAAGCTCCTCAAGTTCCGATCAATCATTTGGCCGAGCAAGTGACTAATGCGGAGTTCAGGGCTGCTTTTCAAGTGTTGGCCTAAGCCATGATGGCTCAAGCCAATAGGGAGGTTATGGCTCCCGTGAACCCAAATATGGGCACGACGACATCTAGAGTGAGAGACTTCACTAGAATGAATCCTTCGGAGTTTAATGGCTCTAAGGTTGAGGAAGATCCTCAAGAGTTCATTGATGAGGTGTACAGGTGCTAATGATCATTGGTGTGACGCAGATGGAAAAGGTAGAGTTGATCGCTTATCAACTTAAGGTTGTTTCTCAAGTGTGGTTTGAACAATGGAAGAATGAAAGGGCAGTTGATGCAGGTCCTCTTGATTGGAAAAAGTTTAAGGTTGCTTTCCTTGATAGGATCTTTCCCTTCGAGATGAGGGAGGCAAAGGTACTTGAATTTATCAACCTTCGTCAAGGAAATATGAGTGTGAAGGAGTATGTTTTGAAGTTCACAAAATTTTCTAGATATGCTCCTACCATGGTTGCTGATCCTAGGGCAAGGATGAGTAAGTTTGTTTTGGGAGTGACGAAAATGGTGGTCAAAGAGTGTCGTACCGCTATGCTTATCCATGATATGGGCATTTCTCGCCTTATGGTGCATACTCAACAAATAGAAGAGGAGAAGCTTAAGGAAAAGCCCAGGGAGGCAAAGAGGGCTAAGACCGGTGATGGTGACTTCTCACGTTCAAGGTCCGATGGACATGGTCATTCTAGGTTCCGACCAAATTTTTCCGATCAAGGTTCCTCCAATGTTCCTCCTAGGTTCAACAAAGGTAGGGTGCCTAACCCCTAGCCTCAAGGAGGAAATGGTAGCGGATCTTCATTGTCTACTTCTGCTAAATGTTGAAGGAAGCATGACGGTAAATGCTTAGCCGGCATGGATGGTTGCTTCGGTTGTGGTAAGAGCGGCCATAAGATAAGGGATTGTCCAACACTTACAGCTAAGGGAAGAGAAGGTAGGCAAGCTCCACCTAGTGGTTCGGGTTCAAGTGTTCCTAAGCAAAACAAATTATATGCACTCCAAACTCGCCAAGAGCACGAGGGTTCTCCCGCTATGGTTACCGGTATGTTGAAAGTCTTCCATCTTGATGTTTATGCTTTACTTGACCCCGGTGCTACCTTGTCTTTTGTGATGCCATATGTGGCTATGAGGTTTGATATTCTTCCGGATGTGTTGTTACATCCCTTTCCTGTCTCTACTCCAATTGGTGATTCTATTATGGCTAAGAGAGTCTATAGAAATTGTCATGTTTCCTTATCCCATAGTCACTTATGTTGATCTTGTAGAGCTTGATATGTTAGATTTTGATGTTATTATTGGGATGGATTGGCTACACTCTTGTTATGCTACTATTTATTGTAGAACCCGTGTAGTCTAGTTTCAGTTTCCAAATGAGCCTATCCTAGAGTGGAAAGAGGGAGATTCTATGCTTAAAGGTCAGCTTGTTTCTTGTCTTAAAGCTAGAAAGATGATCTCTAAGGGTTGCATATACCATCTTGTTCGGGTTAGGGATATGGATTCTGAACTCTTGAGTCAGTCTCGGTTGTTAATGAGTTTCTGAAAGTGTTTCCCGATGATCTACCCAGTGTTTCTCCCAAAAGGGAAATAGACTTCGGTATTGATTTTCTTCCAGATACGTAACCTATCTCTATTCCTGCATATCGAATGGCTCCGACAGAACTTAAGGAATTAAAGAAGCAATTAAAAGATTTGTTGGATAAGGGCTTCATCCGACCGAGTATCTCTCCATGGGGTGCTCCAGTTTTATTTGTTCGAAAGAAAGATGGTTCACTCCGTATGTGTATTGACTACCACGAATTGAACAAGGTTACCATTAAGAATAGGTATCCTCTCCCAAAGATAGATTATTTGTTTGACCAATTCCAAGGGGCGAGCTACGTTTCTAAGATTGACCTTCGATCGGGCTATCACCAATTAAGGGTGAAGGAAGATGACATTCTGAAGACAGCTTTTCGGACTAGATACGGCCATTACGAATTCTTAGTAATGTCATTTGGTTTGACAAATGCTCCGGCTGCATTTATGGATTTGATGAATAGGGTGTTTAGACAATACCTAGATATGTTTGTGATTGTGTTCATCGATGATATTTTGATTTACTCAAGGAGTGAGGATGAGCATACTAATCATTTGAGGATTGTGTTGCAAATTCTTAAGGACCAACAACTCTTTGCGAAGTTTAGTAAATGCGAGTTTTGGTTGAGGTCCGTGGCTTTTCTTGGTCACATTGTTTCCAGTAAGGGTATTGAGGTAGATCCTAAGAAGACAGATGTGGTTAAGAGTTGGCCTAGACCTCTATCCCCTTCAGAAATTCAAAGTTTCTTGGGTTTGGCTGGTTATTATAGAAGGTTTGTTGAGGGGTTTTCTTCGATTGCCTCTCCATTGACGGCATTGACCCAAAAGAAGGTTAAGTTTGTATGGTCCGAAGCGTGTGAAAAGAGTTTCCAAGAATTGAAAGATAGACTTACCTCTACCTCAATATTGAATTTACCAAAAGGATTCGATGGGTTCGTGGTCTATTGTGACGATTCAAGGGTTGGACTAGGGTGTGTTCTTATGCAAAATGGGAAAGTCATTGCTTATGCTTCAGGGCAACTGAAGATTCATGAAAAGAACTATCCTACCCATGACCTAGAACTAGCGGCAGTTGTGTTTGCTTTAAAGATTTGGAGGCATTACTTATATGGTGTTCATGTGGATGTCTTTACCGACCACAAGAGTTCGCAATATGTGTTTAAGCAAAAGGATCTGAATCTTCACCAAAGGAGATGGCTTGAGTTGCTAAAGGACTACGATATTAGTGTCCTCTATCACCCTGGCGAGGTGAATGTGGTGTCAGACACCCTTAGTCAATTATCCATGGGTAGTATTGCTCATGTTGAAGATGAAAAGAAAGAATTGGTTTGAGATGTTCATAGATTGGCCCGATTGGGCGTTCGGTTGGCTGATTCCAATTAAGGAGGTGTTGTTGTTCATAATGGTTCAGAATCGTCTTTTGTGTCGGATGTGAAAGCAAAGCAAGGTCTTGATCCGATCTTGATGGAATTTAAGAAAGCGGTGCTTAAAAGGTCCGTTGAGGCTTTCTTCTAAAGGGGGAGATAGTGTACTCTGATATCAAGGTCATTTGTGTATTCCCGATGTTGATAATTTGAGGGAACAAATCTTATCGGAAGCCCATAGTTCTCGATATTCCAGTCACCCAGGAGCCACCAAGATGTACCATGAATTGCGGGAGGTCTATTGGTGGAATGGAATGAAAAAGGATATTGCAGAAGTTGTGGCTAAGTGTCCTAATTGTCAACAAGTGAAAGTAGAGCATCAAATGCCGGGAGATTTATCCCAAGATATTAGTATTCCTACTTGGAAGTGGGAAGATTTGAATATAAACTTCATTGTTGGTATACCACGCACCCGGTGACAACATGACTCGATTTGGGTTATTATGGATCGTATGACGAAATCAGCTCATTTCATTCCAGGCAAGGTCTCGTATTCGGTGGAAGAGTATGCTAAGTTATACTTGAGGGAAATGGTTAGGTTGCATGGAGTGCCCCTATCCATCATATCTGATCGTGGTACTCAATTCACCTCTCAGTTTTGGAAATCTTTCCAAATGTGCCTTGGTACTCATGTTAAGCTTAGTACAGCATTTCATCCTCAAATCGATGGACAAGCGGAGCATACTATCCAAACTTTGGAAGATATGTTGAGAACTTGTGTGATTGATTTCAAGGGTAATTTGGGATGATCATTTTCCTTTGATCGAGTTTGCTCATAGTAATAGCTATCATTCTAATATTGGTATGGCTCCATTTGAGGCTCTTTATAGTAGGAGGTGTAGATCTCCTATAGGTTGGTTTGAAGTTGGCGAAGTTGCTTTGATAGGTCCCAAGTTGGTACATGAGGCTATGGAGAAGGTTCAGCTTATTAGAGAGAGGTTGAGAACGGCTCAAAGTCAACAAAAGTCCTATGCCGATGCTAGGAGGAGAGATCTAGAATTTTATGTCAACGATTGGGTTTACTTGAAAATTTCACCCATGAAGGGTGTGATGAGGTTTGGAAAGAAAGGGAAGCTTAGTTCCCGATATGTGAGCCCATATCAAATTTTGAGGCGTGTTGGCAAGGTTACTTATGAACTAGATTTTCCAAACGATTTAGCATCGATTCATCTGGTTTTTCATGTCTCCTTGTTGAAGAAATGTGTTGGTGACCTGACATCTATAGTACCATTTGAAAATCTTTGTATAAAGCACAACCTTTCTTATGAAGAAGTTCCGGTTGAGATTTTGGACTGGCAAGTTCGGAAGTTGAGAAATAAAGAAGTTGCTTCCGTGAAGGTTCTTTGGAGGAATCAGTTAGTTGAGGGTGCTACTAGGGAGGCCAAGGCCGATATGATGTCCCGTTATCCCTATCTTTTTCCTTCCGACCCTACTCTAGCTTGAGTTATATGTTCCTCATGGTTCACCCTTTTAGTACCATGTGTCTTAGATATTCCCATGATTTCTTATACATGTGTGTTCATGAAAAGATTGGTTTTGAGAAAATGAGTTAACTTGATTTATTTCTTCATGATTATGTGCATTTGAGTATGAGCTATATATAGACTTTATGAAATGATGTTTTGAACACACTTTAGCTTGGAGTCGATGTTTCCTCATCGGATATGTGCATTTATGTGATTGCATTTATGTTGAGCTGCTAGGTCTAGTTTCTACCTTCCTTATGATGTTTTGAATCTCATTCGAGGATGAATGTTCCCGAGGGAGAGATATTATAACACCTCGGATTAGAGAAAGGCTAGAAAGGAGTCAAGCGGGCATGACAAGAACCCAAAAGTTGACCATGGAACCATCTACAGAGCCCTAGACGGGCCGTGAAGGGGACCACGATTCGGTTGGGCACTCGTGGTGTGATTCCAGAACCTGGCCCAAGCAGGTGTCCCTCTCACGGATGCCTAGATGGCCCGTGGAGAGGTTGACGGACCGTCAAAGGGGTTTTCAAGTGAACCCCTCAGAAGAGGCTTCTTCCCTAGCCACTGGTCAAGGACTACGGACGTCTAAACGGCCCGTGAAGTTGTCCGTGAAGGGGGTTTATCAGACTTAGAATTCAGGGTCATTGTGGTCTTTTCCCTAATTGATTAATGCCTAATCTAAGTCGGTTTGACCCTTAACCTAGACCCTATATAAACCTTTTAAACCTAATTCTACCCATTTTTAATCACTCCCAAACTCTCTCCAAATCTCTTCTCCCCAAATAATTCTCTCTCTAGAAAGTCTTGAAGAAGAAGAAGAAAATTCTACATTTTTCAAGACAAGTCTCCTAATCCTCCATTTATTTCAAGCTTTGGCATTAAGGTATGATAGTTCTTCACCTATGGAGTCCTTTCCTCCATAGGGTTCCAAATTTCCCTAATTTTCAAGCTAGAATTCCTCAATTGAAATTAGGGTTTTCTTCAATCTTATGGGTTCTTTCGAATTATGATTTAATAGATTGAATTATGTTTAATTATGCATGAACTGAGTTAAATTACATGTTTCAAGTTGAATTGCCATTAGCCCATATGAAATCCATGTTTTCTAGAGTTAATCATATGATGAAGCTTTTGACTCATGAAAGATGAATTGAGATAATTGAATTAAGATGAATTTACATAAGCCCATGCATGATTTATGTTTTTTAAGCTATGATGCTATGATGAAGTTTTGAATGATCAAAAGATGGATTTTATGAAGATATGCATGTTCAATTAAGAAATTATGATGATTTAAGGTTGCTTTGAGAGTAAAGCACCAATTTTATTATTGTGAAATGATTTCTCACATATACATGAAAGAATGATTGTGGAAGGTTTTTCCCACATAAAGGATTCTTAGAGTTGAAAGGTTTTCTCAACTAAATTTTGAATCAAGATTTAAGGAGCTATTTTAAATGACGCCTGCTTGAACTAGTCCATGGAAGATGAAACGTCTATACACATGATATAGCTTGGATTGGTAACCCTAGTTGTACCTTTCCATGGATTAATGATATGAATATGATTAAAGACTATTCCGTGGGATTTATGCTTAGCACCGAGAGGATGTTGAGATGGAAGCTCTCCCGTAGTTAGAGGCCAGGTTTCTAGTAGCAATCTCTTTATCCCATAACTATGTTCCACCATAGGATGATTGTCTCAGATAGACATTAGCTAGTTGATCCACGTAAGCTAGAAGTTCATGGTCTTACCTTGGCAAGTAGGACACCCCTTTTCGGTGTGGGGCAGACACCGGATTCCATGTTAATAGCTCACATGGTCTCTATATCGGTTAAAGGTAAATTCCCACAAGAATGAAACTAAGGTTACTTCTAGAAGTATCTCACAAAGGTTTTAAAGATGTTAGCTTGCATTGACCATGTTTCTATGACTATGTTCTCTAACCCCTTTATCTCATGTTTTACCTTTGTCATTGCATGTCATGAAAATGACCCCTTTTCAGCATGATTTTATAACTCTATGCATTGCTATCATACTTGGTACATTATTGTACTAACGCATACTCTTGCCTATATTGTTCACTAATGTAGGGTGTGACGACTCCTCTCCATCCACTCGTGGCTAGAGATTGCCTTAGTAAAGATTTGAAGACTTGGTGAGTCCTCATATGTACGAGGACATTGCCACGTTATTCTTTTCATGACATTTACTTTTGAACTTATATGGGTTGCGTCCCAACTTTCTTTCTATTCATGTATTAGATGGCTTTGAGACTATGTTATACTTCCGCTATGTTTTTACCAATTCTTAATATGAAATTGTCTTTTGAACTCTTAAATTGCTATTATCTTATATGATGTATGCTAAGTGTCTTGTATAAGGACTTTCGGGGTATTTTATGCCGTGTCACATCTAGAGGATACTTTAGATCGTGAAAATTCAATTGCCAAAAGTCAATGTACATTCGGAGAGAACCATCTTTCTTTCGAACAAACAACACCGAAGCACCCCACGGTGAGATACTCAGTCTAATAAAACCCTTATCCAACAAGTCCTTCAATTAATCCTTTAACTCCTTAAGTTCTGCCGAGGCAAGACGGTTGAGAGGAATAGAAATAGAATGCATATTTGAGAGAAGGCCAATACCGAAGTTTATTTTTCTTTTGGGAGAAATACCAGAAAGATCATCGGAAAACACTTCTGGAAAGTCATTTATAATTGAAACTGACTCAAAAGTAGGGGTCAGAGAATTTGTATCCCTAACTCGAATTAGATGATAAATGCAACCCTTAGAAATTATTTTCCTAGTCTTTAGAAAATATATGAAATGACCATTAAGAGCATAATGTTGCCCTCCCCAGGACATGATAGATTCGTTCGAAACCTTGAAAGTGACAAATTAGGTTCTACAATCTATGGAAGCATAACATGCATAAAGCCAATCCATCTCAAGAATAACATCAAAATATAACATATCGTACTCTACCAAATCAAAATTATTGACTCTATGAGAAAGGACAATAGGACAATTTCTATAAACTCTCTTAGCAACCATAGAATTACTAATGAGAGTAGAGACATGAAAGGGATTAGAAAGGATTTCGGAACCAACATCAAATCTCATGGCCACATAAGAAGTAACAACGGATAAAGTAGCACACGGATCAAGCAAAGCATACACATCAAAATGAATGACTTTCAACATAGTACTCACAACATCCGAGGAACCCTCGTGATCCTGTCGAGTCGAAAGAGCATAGAACATATTCTGATGAGGAGCACCCAAACCAGAACCACTAAGTTGAGCTTGCGTACCATCCTTACTCATTCTAGCTTGCGATGGAAAATCCTTCAATTTGTGGCCACTCTTTCCCCAACCAAAGCAACCATCCATACCGGCTAAGCCCATTCTCGGGTAAATCTTATCAGTCCTTCGGCAAGTGGGAATAGAAGATCCATTACCACCACCTTCTTGGGGTTTAGGGTTAGACACCCTATCCTTGTTGAACTCAGGAGTCATATCATGTGAAGATCCTTGACCGAAAACTTTTGCTGGAATTGGGGAAGCCCATGTCCATCGAACCTAGAATGAGAATAGTCACCATCACCAATCCTTGCCCTCTTGGGCTCTTTTGCCCTTCCTTGAGCTTTTCCTCTTCAATTTTTTGAACATGTATCATCGAATGAGAGATATCCATCTCCCTAATCAACATAGCAGTACGATACTCTTTGACAACCAAGTCGAAAACACCCGACACAAACTTACTAATCCTTTCCCTAGAGTCAGCAACCATAGTTGGAGTATACTTAGAAAATTGAGTAAACTTCAAAGCATACTCCTTCACACTCATATTCCCTTGTCGGAGGTTTATGAACTCAAGAACTTTTGCCTCCCTCATCTCAAGAGGAAAGAAGCTATCAATAAAAAGCTCCTTCGAATTTTTCCCAATCAAGAGGACTCGCATCAACCACTGTCTCTTCCTTCCATTGGTTGAACCAAACTTGAGCAACACCATTGAGTTGAAAAGCGGCCAACTTCGCCTTTTCTACCGTAGAGAATCCCATAATTCCCATTATCTTATATACCTCATCAATGAACTCTTGAAGATCTTCATCAACCTTGGAATCATAAAACTCTGGAGGACTCATCCTAGTGAAGTCCCTTATCTTTGTCACCATCGTACCCACATTTGGGTTCACAGGAGCAATGGCCTCTCTATTAGCTTGGGTCGTCATAGCTTGAACCAACACTTGGAAAGTGGGTCAGAATTGAGCATGAGTCACTTGCTCAGCCAAATGGTTGACCGGAACTTGAGGAACCTCGGGCTCCACATTCTCACCCTCATTCTTCTCACATAAGCTCTTCGAGGGGCCATATACTGAAATGCATCGAGCAACATTTAGGAGAAGGATCTTTATAGAGATAGACTCGATGGGCAGACTTTAAAGTAATGAAAAAATTTTAGTTTCCTAAACACTTTGTAACCTCCTATTCATAAATGTGGCGCACCTCACACTTATGAAAAAGACTCTACTCGACGCGGCTTGTCAGACATCCTAGGACCTTTTCTAAAACCTTGTGCTCTGAATACCAAGTTTATCACGACCCAAATAACACCCTAGATGTGACATGGCGTATAAGACCCCGAGAGGCCCTACAAAAGCCACTTTACATACATGCAATACAATATAATAAAAAATACATGAAATTAAGCAATACGCCTTATATCATAAAAGAGTTTGACATAAAAGCGAAAGTCTAATACAGTCTTGACAAGCCAATCTAATACATCAAGAGTGGTTGGGATGTAACTCATTCACCACGTACTGACTCTATAAAAATAAAGACATATGAAAGCAATAAAGGTTACATGGTCCTCAGAGCATGAGGACTCACCAAGTATTCAAATCCTTAAAGCGATCAACTAGCCACAAGCGGGAGGAGAAGGAGAATCGGACCCTACATTAGTTAAATAATGTAGCCACAAGTATGCATTAGTACATGAAATGTACTAAGTATGAGGAATATGCATAAAACATGAAACATGATCATAAGAGGATATTGAAGACATGATATGCATGACGAAGCTAAACATCATAAAATCATTTAATGAAGAATCGTAAATCATTAACATGGTAAATGCATTATGAAAATCATAATGAAAGCTTCATAAAACCTTTAAAAGAAACTTAGTTTATTTCGTGGGATATAAGCTTTAACCGACAATAGACCATCCAAGCTATAACATGGAATTTGATGTAACTCCCTTATCGAGAAGGGAGAGTCTACTTGCCAAGGTAGAACTCCGTATCATGATTAGTATGCTATTTGTGGATCCACTAGCTAGTTCATTTAAGTTAATCCTATGAGGTCACGTAGTTTGAAACTAGAGATTGCTACTATAGACTACCCTATTTGAGCCACCACCTCAAAGTTCTTCTAGTGCTAAGTTAAATCCCAATAGAATAGTCATTTTCATAAACATAACATCATACATGGAGAAGTACAATTTAGTTACTAATCCAAGCTTAAAATATTATAGAGTAGCAAATTAAATGTTGAATCAAGCATATGTGAGAAAACCTTTCACTAACCATGATCCCTTAACATGTGAGGAAATCCTTTCACAATTTCAATGATACCTATCTTCAATCAACCAAGATCATAAAACCTTTCTTTTCATACATCATGCATAACCTTAATAAAAACATCATTCATAGATTCATATCTTCTTCATAAATTCATGCTTTTAAGAGTTCATAGTCAAAAATCATGATCAATGCATGGGTTCATGTGAAATCAATTGGAAAGAGTGTAATTGATTCAAAAAAATCATAATAAGATCAAAATTGAACCATTGAATCAATACAATTAGAACCCATGAAGAATTGAATGAAAACCTAACCAATTTGATGAAATTGAACTTGGAGAATTGAGAAATCTTTGGGGCTCAATGGGTGAATTGAACCCATTGATGAAACCATACATACCTTGCTATTCAAAGCCCAAAAGCAATGGTGAAAAAGGAGAATTGATTTGGAAACACTACCTTCTCCATCCTTGATCTAGAGAGAGAATTTTCAAAGAAAACCTTGGAGAGGATTTGGAGGGGGGGAGAGTTGGGGAATTTTTTTCGGTAAAAGTATAGTTATAGGAGTTAGAAATAGGGGTAAAATGACGTAGTATAGGCAATTAATGCATAGGAAAAGACTCAAATACCCTTAAAAATAACTATCGGATGGTTCCTATAGTTTAGACCTATGGTTCATAAGACTTCCTACGGCCCATACTGGTCAACCATGAAACCAACTACGAGAACCCAAAGTTTCAATTATTTCCCATGAGACCTTCCTACGGTCCGTCGTTCAGTCTACAGTCCATAGACCCCATCTGTAGAACTCTAGTTCACGTCCATAATTTCTCTAAGTCTGGAACCTTTCTACGAGACAACCGTACGACCCGTAAAATCAACTATGAACCACCAAAATGTTCCGTAGACATGACGTCCTAAATCAAATCTCTTAATCCATCCTATGAGTGTCATCTAAGGGTAATCAAAACTCCTACGGTTCATCCTGTCAAGTCGTAGCTCAAATTTCAGAAACTTAATTTTCCAAACTCAACTCTAGGTCCTACACTTCCCTTCATACGGCCCGTAGGACTTCCTATGGTCTATAGGTCAGTCTCGTAGATCACTATCTCACAGGAATTTCTGCACTTTTCTTTCCTTTTAAACTTTTCATTTTCTAAGGTGTTACAATTATCTTAGAATAGTTGACTTTGGTAAACATTATAAGATTTGAGCATTGGATGGTGATTATGTCAGTTTCACTGAGTTTGAAACATCGAGTTTGGTCTAGTAGGGTGGTCGGTTAGAATCTCAAGACCCTAGGTTGTGATTTGGGTATTTAGGTAAAAAGTTGAATATTTGGCCTAAGTGGGTTCCAAAGGGGTATTTCGGTCATAATAATCTTTTATCTAATCTGACAATTCCATTGGTTCTAAAACATCTTTTATGATTAATTATCACTATTGGTTCGTGTTTATAGGATTTCGAGGCACAAAAGATGTTTTAAAGCTTGTTGTTGCACACTCTTAGAGACGAAAATAGATTTTTAGCGCTGAAAAATAGGGTTTAGCGACGAAATCACTAAATTAAATATCTATTCGAACCCATTTCATCTTTTTGATATTTTGGGAGCTAGAAAGGTCCGCTTGAGGTAATTTTTGATGCGTTTTATCTCTCATAATTATTAGGTACATTTTCTAGCCTTATTTTACTTGTTTCCCAAAAATATCTCTTTCATATTTCATGATTTCTATCCACAGTGGAGATTTTAAACTCCAAAGAAGAGACATCAAAATTGTTGATTTGAAGGTCGATTTGGAATGGGTTTTCATTGATATTTGGAATTTAAGGTCCTTGTATTTTGGGTAAACTGATTTTGAAAAACTTTTTCCAAAATTTCTCATTTTAAACTGCATTAAAAATGAAATTGTTTAGAGTTTTTCCCTTAAAGTTGAAAAAATAGTTCTTACTCAATTTAATTATCGATTTGAAATTGTTTTCTCCCATAGACTCCTTTCACTTAATGAACATAAATTTCTAACAAAATTCTAATTTTACCCTTTTTCGATCTTGAAGAGTTTTTGGATGATTTTAGATCTGATTCAAGACCTTAGCAATACGGGTATCGTTGGAACCCTCTTGTTGTGTATCTTTTATTTTTGATAGTTGGAGATAATTTTGGGATGGTTGATAGAGGAAAAGCACGAGTAGAGTGATTCGAGTGAAGTTTTGGCTTTTAAGGTAGGTTTGGCTTATCGTTCTTCTAGGTTGGGTTGGGTAATTAATCTTTCTTATGAACTAGACTATGGGATGGGATTGTAGGATGAGATTGTGATGTTTGAAATTGTAGAATTTATTGTTTCGCCCATGTGGGGGCTTATTTGTAATGCTTTGCCCGTGTGGGGTCCTTATCTGATACTATTAATGGCTTGGAGAGCATGTGATACATCAATTGCTTGAGAGACGTGTTGAGTTGTCTATTCTTGCATTTTTTACTTGAAATACGCAAGTTAGGGGCTTGAACTGGTTTTTTATCACATCCTAAAATGAAAGGATTGTTTCAAAATGGTAAAGGCTTATTTCAAATGAATTCTTCCACTATTTTGCCATGTAAGGGTGTGTTTCATGATTTATTGAGTTTGGGGACTTTAGACTCTTTTAGACCTATGTTGAAATGATTATGCCTCCATATCATATGTATTGTGATACATTCATCCTCATTCATCATACCATTGATCATAGGAATTTGAGAAACTAGAGAAGTACTATTTTGAGAAAGAAAATGAGACACCTTACTTTTATTCTTGACCACAAGCTAGGCGGCAAGTTGATGAGATATTGAGATTATTATATTGGTATATGGACTGTGAGTCCCCCATGGGTCCTTGTTTGGAAGCTAACGCTTGGCAAGGTGTATAACGCAGGTTACGCGATAACCTTGGCTCCATCACATCATTTCATTATTGCATTGCATTCGCCAGCTTTGTTTATTGTGTGATTTGCTTGCTGATATAAGAAATTGTTTGTAACCTTACGTGTTTACCTTACTCGCTTCATTCTTATATAAACTAGTGGAACCGATGCTGAAATGGGACTTTTTTGTATGCAGGTGGAAGCATTTCGTAGTTTATTTTGTATGTTTGATTAAATACTTTATACTCGGTTGGCCAAGCCTACTGATTATATATGGATTGTACTTACCCCTACTTTAGTAACCTTTTGTTGCAGCCCTTAGTATGTATGGTAATTGAAACAGCTAAATTGATTGAGTAATGTTTTAGCTTCGAAGTTGTGGTGAGATCCTCGTTCGCGTCATCGTTCAAGCTTCATCTAATTTAATTTCAGTCTTTATGTATATTTCAAAGACAAGTGTTGAATTTTAAATTAAGATGTTGTATTACAATGCTCTTTAATTCTGATGATACCAGGTTTCGGGAATTCTTTGTTGTATCTTAGTTTTTCGTCTTTTATGGTCTGACTTCATTCTAGAAGTCTCATATGTGTATTTACCTTCTTTTCTACAACATTTGAGATAATTATTGAGTTAGTTTCTTCAGCTTACACACCGGGTTGGGTTTGAGATGTGTGCCATCATGACTTAGGTTTTTTGATAGTGACATTCACGAAGGTCATTTAACTAGTCTTTTTAATAAAAACCAGTCGCAAATTCAACTAAGTCCCAATATTGAGGTTGCAGGGATAGTGATATTTCTTAGGTGACAACGATGATGATCTCTGTAGCTTCTACTCCTCGTTCCCTTGTGGAGGGAGTTCTGTCTTATTTTTGAGATGTTGAACACTCATAAAAGCTATTGTACCTGTTTAGACTAGTTCCTAGGGAGGGTTCCATATGTTTTTCAAAGACAGTGGTAAATATTGAGGCTAGAAATTTGGTTTCTTAATTAAATGATGGATATATTGATTTTTGCTTACTTTCGCGCTACCAATATTTTTATTAGGTTGTAACGGTTCTCCTATAAAGGGGTTAAAGAAGGTATCCGTACGGTGCGATGGTTTGATTTGTGACAGTTTTCTACATTGCTATTGTTGCATGAATATTTAGTTTTAAAATTTTGATGTTAAAAGTGCGCTTGCATGCTTTACTTTTCAGTTATCCATCTCAAAAGTCTATTTTTAGAGTTACATTCTCAGTTCAATATATTCAGTTAACCAAATGTTTTATTCAGCTATTTTACATACCATACATTCCATGTACTAATGCCATTTGGAGTTGCATCTTTAAATGATGCAGATTCAGGTGTTCGTGATCTTCAACAGGTGATTTGGTAGGACCTCTTTCAATAAAATTTTTGTGAGATCTCCTATGATCCAGAGGGCTCCATTTTAGCTAGTTCAATTCATTTGATTATTAGTCATTGCAATAGAATAGTCAGGAAGCCAAGGGTCTTGTCTCAACACCTTTTTTCAGTTCAATAGCGGCACCTTTTTGAGTCCCCAATTATTCAAAATATATTATATCATATTTAGAAACATTACGTAAAAGTACAGTCAACATTTTGTAGAATATATATCTCTAGATATATGTATACATATTTTAACGATATATTAAAAGTCTAAAATAAATTTTATCTAAACTAAACAGGAGACGTGTAAGTAAAATTCGTGAAATGATCTCTATAAGTAAAATGATATTACCATAAAACTCTCATAGACACGAATAAATATAGAATGGAACTAATAATTAATTTTTATAAATATTTTGAACCCTCCTCTATAAATTAATTGAAAGAACTACTAATTAGAGACATATTTCATAACCTCAAAATTAATATTGAAAAAAATGGTAAAGTCTAGCATCTCAAAAATTCTTTATGGTGTCCTTTTCATAGTATTCCTTATCTAAGATATTTCAGTTTTTTCCCATTTATCTACAATTGACCAATAATAACTTAAGTAGGGATGTTTATAAAAATAAAAATAAAAATCGAAATATATTGGAGTAAAAAATAGACACTTCTTAGATTTAGTTTGATTTTGGTTCTCAAAATTGATAACATTTTATTATGTTTTTAAAACATTTTTTATAAAAAAAATAAAAATTGAAATGGTAGAACCAAACTGACCGTAAAAATACCTATATAAGAATTATAATTAAACAAATGCATATTTCTTTAAAAAAATTATAGTACAAGTTAATTTTTTTCAATATTGATTCGTGGTGTTTGACTTTATAGTAATTCAATATTTGCTTTTACATTCTTGCTCAATATATAATTTTTACTTTGATAAATCCAAAAATTTTCTTCATGATCAAAATAAATTAAAAATATTGTATTATATATTTTTAAAAGATTAGCAAAAAAACCAAATTAATCGATAAAATTAAATAAATAAAAAATTGGCTTAATTGATTTGATTTGGTTGCAATATTTGAAAAAACCTTCGTAGTAAGTTTGGTTGTCCTTTAGTGAAAACAGACCCAAACCAAATCAGTGATACCTATTGTATCAACAAGTTAATATCTTTTATTTGTAAATGTGTTATTATTTTATTAGTAAAAAAAGATATATTTTACCAAAAAATGAATGATAAAAGTGATTATTTGAAGTGACAAGATAATGCCAATAAATCTTTCTCTATTTTGGGACAAATTCAAATAATGCATTTATAAATTTATTTTCTCCATATTATAATTTGTACCTTATATTAGAAAATTTTGAAGCTTCATTTAAAATAATCTACAATCAAATTTGAATTTCAGGTTCGGTCCAAGGAGATGGTTTGAAATGTTGCACTAATAACCACATCGGAAGATGTGTTCCAGGCTCCCATGATAATACGACATGCAATAATCTTTGCAAGCAAAATTGCAAGGGAGGCCATTGAAAAATCATAGGCTTAAAATCTCCCAATTATTTTTGTCACTGTCTTTGTTGACAAACCTTCAAATTTAATCTATACACATGACTACTTTTATGAAAGAAAGTCTATTAAGATTTGATATACATATATTGTAATTTATTTTAAAATAATCTAAATCTATGTTAAAAATTTGTTATCTTTAATTTGTTTTTTCATTTCTTGGTAATCAGTTTTATCTTTTACACTAATGTAAATTTCAATATTATTTTTGTAAAGAAGTAAAATATTATAATCTTAATATGTTCAAAAAATCTCTTTATAAGATGCCCGTTGTATTATTATTACTAGATGTCCAATACTTCTATTGTTTAACTCCTATGTAAATAATGATCTCATACCTCAGTCACCATTTTTTTCTCTTTCAAGAGATTCTGTCTCGGAATCGTGCCTTGAGCGGGGATGTTGCCAATCCTACAGAGAGCTTTATGGATTTCTTTTTCGGGAAGAGAGAGGTACTGGACAAAAACCTTGAATGGAGCTCGAGTTCAATGTACGCTTGATTGCTAGTAGTTTGAGGGAGAGTTTGAAAGCTTTCCTTTGATTCAATACGTAATAGAGAGCAAAGATAAGTGCATCATCACTATACTCAAAATGAGACTGCAGTTATTACTCGGATCTAAGGTAAAAACCACATATGTGCCTAATACATAAGGTAACAGGGAACTTCTTCAGCCGAGTTTCCCTCCCATACCTCCATAATATTGTTCATGATCTCTATGGTTAGTCATTTAGCTTATGTTTAAGGTAACCTTATAACCATCATTATGTTATAGTATAAGTCTTGTGATTTAATGTGTGAAATAAGAAAGTTATGGTATATTGTTTCTCCTATTTTAATCTTTACATTATTATTTTGAGCTTGATTTTACAACACTTTATAAGCATGAAATTCTAATCTTCAATGGTTGAGTTATATTTTAGTTTCTTCTACCCATAAGATATATAAAATTATTCACTCTTTAGTTGGTTCCAAGATTGTAAAGGAGATATATATCTTCTTTATAGTGCAATTATTTACACATTAAAAGAAAAAAAATTATTATTGTGTTATGAAAAAGGAATATGGTAATACAATATATAGTAGTTCAAAATTAATAAAGGCTATGGAAGAGCAGCCCTATTAATACCGGGGAGTGTTGGACACTAATAACGCATTATATGTCATGACCAAAAACAGGGGTTGTAATGACACCTACCCTATTCTTTGTTGTAGGTAAAACAATGTTTCATGTACAAAACTCAAAAAGAAGATCATAGATGTAATGTAAATGATGTCAAAATAATCAAATCCAAAATATCTTTCATAATTATTGTAACCTTATAAACAAACTAAACCAAGACTTAGTGGTATGTGTACAAGTGTTATCGACTAACAAAAGTGTCATTTAGGATATACAAGTGGTTTATAAAGTAAACAAGACACAAATAACAATAGAAAAAGTTGGCCCTCCGAATGCAAGGAGCTCATCATGGATTAGAATATGACATGACTCCGTGTGATCAGAAACCGCTAATAACAATGACCTCATGCCGCATTTTATCAATTAAGAATATTAATTTCAACACAATGCCCATTTAGGCCACAACATCTTAACTAAGAAAATTTCATATAACATGGTGTCCATCTAGGACATATTACATTAATTAAGTCGATTTCTTTCAACATGGTGCCCATCTAGCTAAATAATACGATATAATGCTTGAAAAATAGACTAATACTAAAAAAGTATATACGTCAATTCACATAGAATCTATCCACTTAAACATATCTTAGACTTCACAATAACGATCATTTCTCCAATACTCCAATTAAATCATTTTTCCCAATCCATAAAATTCTTTCAAAAATAAGCTATCTGTCATGACCCGAGCCTACACCATGGACGTGGCTGGCACTTGAGAACTATTGGTGGTCACCAAGCGAACACTTGTCTTGGCTGACTACTAAGCGGAAGACTAACTCAAGCCTAAACAAATATCAAAATTGAAGAATTGCTTTAAATGGTTTATTAAATCTCAAACTATATGAAAATATTGAGTGTTAAAACATAAAGTTTTAAATAAAATATCTGAAATTGAATACTAAAAGACTGATCACGATTGCTATCTATGAAGCATCTACTGTATAAAGATGGGTGTTGGGAGAAGACCCACTACACCTCAAAATGCTACTACTAAGAAATCACAAAATTGGAGTCCTCTGAAAGAAAGGAGGTCTCACCAAAAGATGACGAGCGGATGATGTGATCTCAATGGTACTCATGTTGATGATCCTAAGAACCTAAATCTGTATCATAAAACGATGCAGATCGAATGACATATACAATAAATGTATGAGTATGTAATAGGGCTGGATAAAACAAATAGCTGAACTAAAAGACTGAAAGTAACTCAATTAAAATATATCATAAATCATGATAAAAATCATATAAGCTCTCACTGTAAGAATTCAATACTAGTAAATAGTGAACTGAAATATATATATATATATAAAAATACACTTTACTTTACTTTGCTTTGCTTTACTGGAAGTTTCTCTAACCGACAACCAACACTATGACCCTCGTGATGATACAACATCTCATCCACACCGTAAGAACTATCATATACCTTGTCAGGGTATAGAAACTACTTAACTCATGGATCCACTATAAAGGTCTGCTTAAAGGCAGTGAGGAGTCGCCTGAAAGTCGGTGCCATCATAAACCATGATGGCTACGTGGTTTATGAGGAATGTGAGTTGTTGAACTCTTTTCCATATCGGTTCTCAATACTACTCACAAAATATATAACTCAATGCTTAATTAAAAATACCCTCTCTGGGTTGAGGTAAATTTTCCAAAGGGCCTCTTTAAGAGGTAATTGATCTGTACTCAATGTTTCTAAAAACCCTTTATACTTTTTTGAAAATAATGCTCTCTTTTTTTCAATGTAACATGATATATTTGGAACCATTAAAGCTCCTTTAATACTCTTGAAATAACCTGTATTTAGGTTGTAATCATTAAAACTATATTCGAAATCATATTGTGATATGATCATTATATTAATGACTTAGGAAATCATACTGCATAAATAATGATGGCATATCTAGATATCATACTGCTTAAACATACTAATCAAGAATCATAGTTCTTTTCTCAATGTGAAAATAGTACTTTTGGAACCATTTATATTTCCTTAAACTCTTCTCAAAAGATACTTTAAAATACTATTGAACTCACTTTAAAATTCCAAAATCAATGCATGAAAATAAATACAGAAAGGCTTTCAACAAAATATCATCAACTAGGGTTCATGTGAAATAAAAGCATGAACAACAACCCAATAATCTCAATGCATAAAATATCATTATCTCATAATTCAGAAATCATAATTCGTAATAAAAATAAAATTAGAATTTAGAATTTCATGGATCTTTGAGTAGAATACTGAATTGAACTCTTACTGACTGAATTTAGATGTAGGGCGTGATGACGAACTAGTCAAACACTACTGTCACGCCCTGAGCTTACACCCTGGATGTGGCCGGCACTCGAGAACTATTGCTAATCCCCAAGCGAACCCTTGGCCTTACTGACTACTTAGCAGATGAAAAACTCAAGCAGATTTAAGCTTTAAAACAAAATTTAAATTCAAGAGTCTCAAAACTTCTCAAACACAAACTATCTCAAAATAGTATACTCAAAATTGTCTGAAAATACTCTAAAAACAATAATAGTTTGCAAAAATAGTTCAAAGGAAATACTAAAAGAAAATCAACCCTAATCATCTATGAAGCCTATATAGTTCAGCATGTATGTCGGGACAAGACCCACGATATCTCAAAACTACTAAAGTGAAAGACAATAGTGGAGTCCTTCAGAATTCAAGGAAGGCTCACCAAAGCTAGAAAGAAGTGCAAAGTGATCTTAACAGAGCACCTGTTGATGATCCCAACACCTATATTTGTATCATGAAAAGATATAGGTCAAATGACATCAGTACATTGAATGTACGAGTATGTAATATAGTTGAGAAAAATAAATAACTGAACTGAAGAAGCTGAAGCGAGATATTCAACTAAATGTAAAGAAATAAAGGAGTGAAACAATTTAAACTTGAAACATACTTACTCAACTCTTAACTCAACATATTAAGTGATATGATAAAAATACACTTTTAACTCTATTTGGCAGATTCTCCTACCGACAACAATCACTATGAGCAACGTGATGACACAGCATCTCGCTCACGCTGCCAGAACTGTCCTATAGCTTGTCGAGATATAGAACATCTCAACTAAGTGGATCTACTAAAGCTCTGCTCGAAAACAATAAGGAGTCTTCTAAAAAGTATAATCTTTTACCCATGTTAGCTATGTGGTTTATGAGGAATGTGAGTTGTCTAAACTGATCCACAGATCGGTGCTCAATACTACTCCCAATAAATATATACTCATGCTCAAATGTATAAAACATACTCTTTCTCAAATTAAGGTAATTGCTCAAAATATCCTCTTAAAAGAGGTAACTGCTTTGAAATGTCTCTGAACTCATTAACTCATTTAGAAATCAAAATTTCTCTTTTCTCAATGTACAAAGTGATACATTTGGGAATACTTAGTTCCTTTAAACTCTTACTCAAATCATGTTTTAAAACTCTTTCTCAAAAATCATTTTTTCTTTCTCAAAAAATCAGCTAAAGACCAATATGTTCGCTTAAAAAGATTCTAAAAACTTATAACTCAAAATACGGTTCATGCTGAAATATACACATGAACAAATCAACTCAAGGATCTCAATAACAATATAGAAAACTCAATACTCAGAAACCAAGAAATCAGAACACCACGATACTACTCATCTCAAGACTACTCAAAATCCAGGATAAAACCATAGATTACTCTTTTGTTGAATTTAGATAGATGTAGGGCGTGAGTACGAACTCAGTCTATCACTATGATTGCCTTACATAACTAATAGAACAAAGTTCTTGAAGAAGTTTGAAGAAGAATTTGATTGGATGACTTGAAACCCTATTTTTTTGTCTTCCTTGCGGTTTTCTTGGATATGAAAAGTGGAGAAGAATCTTGGATTGAAACCTTAGGATTCCAGAAGAGAATCTTGAACTTGGACCCTTTAGATCTTGAGAAATTTGAAAAATCCTTTCTTGCAGTTCTTGATCTTGGGAAGAATGAGAAATTGGAGATTTTGAGAGTTTCGATAGGTATAATGATGGTATTCGGTTGTAATATGGTCTTAGGGAAGTTGGTTGAGTGTAAAAAGTCAAGAAATACTTCTAGGAACGTAACAGGACCATAAAAATAAAAGAAAATGACCTTTTAATGAATCCCGTCAGCCAAATCAGTGATCTGGAGGCCTCCTAACCGAAAATACTCAGCGAGTCGCCCATTGGGACTTTAGATCACCCAAATAGATAGAAACTTAAGGTTTTTGAGACATTTCGGCGAGCTAATTTGGCTATTCACCAACCCATTCGATTTGTTGTTGATTGAGCAGGTGAGTTCGCCGAATTTCCCAGTACGGGTATGTTCTAGTAAAATTACCATAACTTTTTACTCTAAACTCAAAATAAGACAAACTTAGCGGCATTGGAAAGGCGACTAACAGAACTTTAATTTGATAGGTCACAAAACACATAATTCATTATATGCTGAGAGACATGGTCGTTTGAAGTCAACCTTTATATGAACTCATGTGAGAATTTAGCCAACATAAATGCTTTGAACTTGGCTTGGTGTTTGAGGTCCCTTATGACCCTAGATCACTTTAGATACCCTTTATATACTTGGTAAAGGATCTTAAAACACATGATCAAGTAAGACATCACCCAGTTCAAGCTCATATACTTACGATGAGCGATTCAGATTTTAAGAGTAAAGTTGAGAGGTGTTACAGAATAATTCGGGTCTTAGCTTAGAAATTTTGGGGTGTTACAATATTTCCCTCTTGGGATCATTCATCCTCAAATGATAGCTCAATTGAGCATGGAAGGGAAAGGAGTTGCTCTTACTATCTTTTTGACTCCTGAACTTTCCTATTAACACAGGCGAAATTGATTCATACTAAGAGTTTGGAACAGTATATAGCACATACGTCACGAATGATATGGATTTGAACATAGCCACGCTCTATCTGAAGTTATTGACATGAAACAAGAGTATATGGGCTTGAAGTAAGAATAGGACTACTATGCCTTAATCAATACAACTGCTAGCTTTCAATCCTAGCAATACCTCTAAAATATGCCATTCTTTATGAATACCATACCTCATTAGTTGCAACTCATAGCTCTTACAAGGGTATATGCCTACTCTTACCGAGTCTAAGTCATACTATCTTCTATTACTGTGTTCAAGCTTAACTCTAAATCACAAGGTGCTAAAAATGAGAGGGTTATACTAATCTAAACCACAAGATTTAGGTTTTATACCTATATTGGGAATCTAATCACAAGAATACTACTCCTTACTGCATTCAACAAACCTTGAGTCTTAATGAAGAACCACCTAATGCATCTTGCATTCATCCACATGTTATCAACACCAAATTCAAGCCTAGTACTATAACCACTCCATGGACTCATACTAACCAATCCTCATAAGGATAACTTATTCTCTCGTCACCTATACAAACTGAAATTTCATGCATTACTACTAGGAAATCGACTAATTCATCTCATCTAAGGATTACTCATTGTAAGACCTCATCTCCTTCTTCTTCCACATTTATAACCTTAGACGGAATAATCACACCACCAATACCACAATAGGAAACATCAACTCTCTCTTATCTATCATCACACAACTACTATCAACAACATCACCCTTAAAACTAAAAAGATCATTGAAAGAGCTTTAAGGCGAAAGATCATAAGCACGATTTATTCAAGAAATTTGATATAATAATATGCATGACATAGAATTATGTTGTCATCCATTGAGAGTAAATCATGAATTCGTGAGACTAAGCACACTATGAGACATGAGTGCTTATCTGAACAGGTTCATACCATGAGGATGATATCTATAACTTTGTGAAGTAAAATTGAAACCAATGGGCTAAATTATTTGCCTCTCTTTCTAGGAACTGAGTATAGATATGAATCTGTCTGAAGTGTATGAGCATAGGTCATGAACACAATTTTGATATTAGAAACATCAAAATGTCGCGACCCAAGGTACCCCCTAGACGTGACATGTCGTACAAGACCCCGAAAGGCCTTATACAAGCCACTTAGCATACATACATATAAGATCATAGAGATTTAAAAGTTCAAACGACAATTTCATATCAAAGCTTTTAAGAAAGTAGCTGAAGTCTACATTAAAAGTCTCAAAGCCAATCTAACATAAGAATGAGAAATAAAGTTTGTGACGTAACCCAATACAATGTCAAAGCGAAGGAACATAAAAGTAAGAACAACAAGGCTATGTCCTCGAATACATGAGGACTCACCAAGTCTTCCGAAAACCTTCTACTAAGCTCTAGCCACGAATAGATGGAGAATCCATTATGAGACAATGTACGCAAAAAGTATGCGTTAGTACAAGAAATGTACTAAGTATGATAGCAATGCACAAAATCATATAAACATGCTAAACCCAGAAATTTTCATGACATGCAATGACCAAGCTAAAACATAAGAAAGGTTAGAAACATAAGTCATAAACCATGGTCAAAGCAAGCTAAACATCTTTAGTTCATTATTGTGGGGAGTTAGCCTTAACCGACATGTAAGACCATGTGAGCTATCAACATGGAATCCGGTGTCTACCCCACACCGAAAAGAGGTGTCCTACTTGCAAAGGTAAGACCATAAACTTCTAGCTTACGTGGATCCACTAGCTAATGTATATCTAGACAATCATCCTATGATGGCACATAGTTTATGGGACATGGGTAGTCACCACTTGTCCACTCGGTGCTAAGCATAATTCCCACGGATTAGACATAGTTCAATTATCATAAGTTGACATGGGTAATCGCCTCTTGTCTACATTAGGGAACATGGGTGATCACCTCTTGTCCCTTCGATAGAATAGCTCCTTAATCATCGATTCACGTTTAGTTGAGCAAACATTTCAACAAGTTATGAATCATTACATGTGAGAAAACCTTTCACATTCATGGGTTGAGTAATATATGAGAATTCCTTTCACAACTCAATAACAACATCAACATATCATAAACTTTTATGCTTCAATCTCAAAGAACCCTTCATTCATCATTAGCTTCATAAGAGACATGCATAATTTCATAAACTTCATCTTTACATAGTTCATCATGCTCATAACTTACAAATCATAGAGTTCACATGGGTTCATGAGAATTCCTCTTAAATCATGAAATTCAATGCAAACTCATGCTTGGAAAATCATAAACAAGGCAATTTGATCATAATTGATAGAACCCAGATAATAGATGAAAATCATTGTTTTTTATTGCACATGCTTACTTTCATAATACCATCCTTAGGTCATTCATAATCTCATCATGAAAAGTCTTAGCTTAGAAATCATTATTCATACATAGGTTCATATAGACTTCATGAAATTCATGTCTTCACAATTCAACCCATCAACACATTCATAATTTCAACATTGGGGAAGAAGGCATGGGTTCATGGGGATTCATTTAAAAAGAACCCATGACATAGAAGAAAACCCTTAATTCAATTGGGAATTTCTAACTTGAAATTGGAGATTTTAGGGATTCCATGGAGGAAAGGACTCCATGGATGAAGACTATCATACCTCAAAGCCAAAACCTTGAAATCAATGGAGGATTAGGAGGCTTGAATCTTGAAAACCCTAGCTCTTGCTTCTTCTTCTTCAAGCATTTCTACAGAGAGAAATATTTGGGAGAGGAGAGTTTTGGGAATGATTAGTAATGGGTAGAATTGGGCTTAAAAGGCTTATATAGTGCATAGGATTAAAGGGAAACCGACTTAGATTAGGGATTAAACATCTAGGAAAAAGACCAAAAAGCCCTTTAAAAATAACTGTCGGACCCTATCTATGGTTGCATGTACGGCCTGTAAGTCAACCTACGGACCGTCCTGTTCCTCCGTTGATAGATTCAAAAAGTCTTGACTATGGACCCCCAATGACGGGTCACCATGTACGGTCCGTACATGGCCACCGTAGGTCTGACTTTTGCCCGTGAAGATTTCACTAAGTCTGGGTCTCACCTACGAGGCCTACCTACAGTCCGTACATTAAATGACAAACCATCCTAGCAATTGTAAAGAGATATTGATGCCTGACAATTTGAAGAAATTTAAGAGTCCAACTACGGTTCTCACCTACGTTCCGTCAGTCCATCTACAATCCGTAGGTGGCCTCCGTCGTCACTGGCACCAGAACCTGCAACTTTTCTTCTTTCAAAATCTGAGGTGTTACAATATCTCCCCCTTGAGAACATTCTTCATCGAATGGGATTCAAGACATCATAGGAAGGATAGGATCTTAATCTAACAGCCCAACATGCATGCAATCACATAAATGCATATATCCGAGGAGGAAACATCAACTCCAAGCTAAAGCATGTTCAAAACATCATTTCATGAAGGCCATATGCGACTCATACTCAAATGCACATAATCATAGAGAAATCAATCAAGTTAACTCATTTTCTTAGAATTTAAGCTTTTCATTGAACATCTATAAATGAGGAATCATGGGAATATCTAAGACACATGAAAACAAAGGAATGAACCATGAGGAACTTAGATATCTCAAGCTAGAGTAGGATCGGAGGGAAAGAGATGAGGATATCGGGACATCATATTGGCCTCGGCCTCCCAAGTAGCACTCTCAACTAATTGATTCCTCTAAAGAACCTTCACGGAAGCAACTTCTTTATTTCTTAATTTTTGGACTTGCCGGTATAAAATCTCAACCTGAACTTCTTCATAGGAAAGGCTATCCTTTATGCCAAGGTTCTCTAAAGGCACTATAGATGTCGGATCACCAACACATTTCTTCAACAAGGAAACGTGGAAAACCGAATGCAACCTTACCAACACGTCTCAAAATTTGATATGGGACTACATGACAGGGACTAAGCTTCCCTTTCTTCCCGAATCTCATTACACCCTTCATGGGTGAAATTTTCAAGTAAACCCAATCATCAACATCAAATTCTAAATCTCTCCTTCTAACATCTGCATAGGACTTTTGTCGACTTTGAGCCATTTTCAACCTTTCTCTAATAAGTCAAACTTTCTCCATAGCATCATGTACCAACTTGGGACCTATCAACGCAACTTCACCAACTTCAAACCAGCCTATAAGAGATCTACACCTCCTACCATAAAGAGCCTCAAACGGAGCCCTACCAAAACTAGAATGATATATATTATTGTAAGCAAACTCAATCAAAGGCAAATGATCATCCCAATTACCCTTGAAATCAATCACACAAGCTCTCAACATATCTTTCAAAGTTTGGATAGTACACTCCGCTTGCCTATCGGTTAGAGGATGAAAGGTTGTACTAAGCTTAACACGAGTACCAAGACCCTTTTGGAAAGACTTCCAAATTTGAGAAGTAAATTGTGCACCACAATCGGAGATAATGGATAAAGGCACTCCATGCAACCTAACCATTTCTCTCAAGTACAACTTAGCATAATCTTCCGTCGAATAAGAAACCTTGACGGGTATGAAATGGGTTGATTTCGTCATACGATCCACAATAACCCAAATCAAATCATATTGCCACCGGGTGCGTGGTAAACTAACAATGAAGTCCATATTCAAATCTTCCCACTTCCAAGTAGGAATACTAATATCTTGGGACAAACCTCCCTGTTTTTAATGCTCAACTTTCACTTGTTGACACTTAGGACACTTAGCCACAAATTCCGCAATATCTTTCTTCATCCCATTCCACCAATAGACCTCCCACAAATCACTGCATATCTTGGTAGCTCCCGGGTGAATGGAATATCTAGAACTATGGGCTTTCGACAAAATTTGCTCCCTTAGGTCATCTACGTCGGGAACACATAAACGACCTTGATATCGAAGCACACCATTTCCCCCTTGGTAGAAAGCCTCAACGGACTTCTTAAGCACCGCTTCCTTCAACTCAACCAAATTAGGATCAAGATCTTGCTTAGTCTTCACATCGGACACAAAAGACAATTCTGAACCATTGTGAATCATAACACCACCCTCACTAGAATCAATTAACAGAACACCCAATCGGGTAAAACTATGAACGTCACGAACCAATCCTTTCTTACCATCCTCAACATGAGCAACACTACCCATAGACAACCAACTAAGAGCATCTACCACCACGTTCGCCTTGTCGGGGTGATAGAGGACAATCATGTCATAGTCCTTTAATAGCTCAAGCCACCTCCTTTGGAGAAGATTTAGATCTTTTTGCTTGAAAACATATTGCAAACTCTTATGGTCGGTAAAGACATCGACATGGACACCATACAAATAACGCCTCCAAATTTTTAAAGCAAACACAACCGCCGCTAATTCTAAATCATGAGTAGGATTGATCTTTTCATGTACCTTGAGTTTCCTTGAAACATAAGCAATGACCTTTCCATTATGCATAAGAACACACCCTAACCCAATCCTTGAAGGATCACAATAAATCACAAACCCATCGGACCCTTCCGGTAAAGTCAATATCGGAGCCGAGGTAAGTCTATCTTTCAATTCTTGAAAACTCTTCTCACACGCTTCGGACCATGTGAACTTAACCTTCTTTTGAGTCAAAGCCGTCAATGGAGAAGCAATTGAAAAAACCCTTCAACAAACCTCCTATAGTAACCAGCCAAACCCAAGAAACTTCGAATATTCGAAGGTGATAGAGGTCTAGGCCAATTCTTAACCGCATTTTTCTTCTTAGGATCTACCTCAATACTCTTACCGGAGACAATGTGACCAAGAAAAGCCACAGACCTTAGCCAAAACTCACATTTACTAAACATTGCAAAGAGTTGTTGTTCCTTGAGGACTTGCAACACAACCCTCAAATGATCGGCATGCTCATCCACACTCCTTGAGTAAATCAAAATATCATCTATAAACACAATCACAAACAAATCAAGATATTGTCTAAACTCCCTATTCATCAAATTCATAAACGCATCCGGAGCATTCGTCAACCCAAACGACATCACTAGGAATTCATAATGGCCATATCTAGTCCGGAAAGCCATTTTCGGAATAGCATCTTCTTTCATCCTCAATTGGTGATAACCCGAATAAAGAACAATCTTAGAGAAATAACTAGACCCTTGGAGTTGATCAAATAAGCCATCTATTCTTGGAAGAGGATACTTATTCTTAATGGTAACCTTGTTCAATTGACGGTAGTCAATGCACATACTAAGTGAACCATCCTTCTTTCGAACAAACAAAACTGGAGCACCCCATGGAGAGATACTTGGTCGGATGAAACCCTTATTCAACAAATCTTTCAATTGCTCATTTAACTCCTTAAGTTCTGCCGGAGCCATTCGATAAGGAGGAATAGAGATAGGTTGCGTATCAGGGAGAAGGTCAATACCGAAGTCTATTTCCCTTTCGGGAGGAACACTGGGTAGGTCATCGAGAAACACTTTTGGAAACTCATTTACAATGGGGAGCGACTCAAAAGTAGGGGTTTCAGAATCCATATCTCTCACCCTAACAAGACGGTATATGCAACCCTTAGAAATCATCTTTCTAGCTTTAAGAGAAGAAATAAACTGACCCTTAGGCGTACAATTTTCCCCTTTCCACTCTAGGTTACGCTCATTTGGGAATTGAAACTTGACCACTCGGGTCCTACAATCAATCAAAGCATAACAAGAATGCAACCAATCCATCCCAAGAATAACATCAAAGTCTAGCATATCAAGCTCTACAAGATCCACATGAGTGACTCTATGGGATAAGGAGACGGGACAATTTCTATAGACTTTCTTAGCCACAATAGATTCACCAATAGGAGTAGAGACACAAAAGCGATCTAATAACACATTAGGAAGTACATCAAACCTCATAGCCACATATGGCGTCACAAAGACAAAGTAGCACCGGGATCAAGCAAAACATCAAGACGAAAGACTTTCAATATATCGGTCACCACATCGGGAGAACCCTCTTGCTCATGGCAAGTCTGAAGGTGCATAGAATCGGTTTTGCTTCTGATTTCCACTAGAACCTGATGGATTTTGAGGTTGAGTTCGTCGACGTATATCCCCTTCATTTTTAGCCACTAAGGGACAATCCCTTATCTTTTGATCCATCTTGCCACCACAAAAGCATGCATTAGAACCGGCTAGACATTTACCCTCATGTTTCCTCCCACACTTAGCACAAGTAGTCGATGATAATCCACAACCATTTCCTCCTTGAGGGTTAGGGTTAGGCACCCTATCTTTGTTGAACTTAGGAGGAGCATTGGAGGAACCTTGACCGTAAAAACTTTGTCAAAACAATGAAGACTATCATACCTTAATGCCAAAACCTTGAAATCAAAGGAGGATTAGGAGGCTTGAATCTTGAAAACCCTAGCTCTTGCTTCTTCTTCTTCAAGCTTTCTAGAGAGAAATATTAGGGAGAGAAGAGTTTTGAGAATGATTAGGAATGGGTAGAATTAGGCTTAAAAGGCTTATATAGTGCCTAGGATTAAGGGGTAACCGACTTAGCTTAGGGATTAAACATCTAGGAAAAAGACCAAAAAGCCCTTTAAAAATAACTATCGGACCCTATCTACGGTTTGACCTACGACCCGTAAGTCAACCTACGGACCGTCATGTTCCTCCGTAGATAGATTCAAAAAGTCTTGACTATGAACCCCCAATGACAGGTCACCATGTACTGTCCGTGGTTCAATCTACGGTCCGTATATAGCCACCGTAGGTCTGACTTTTGCCCCTAAAAATTTTACTAAGTCTGGGTCTCACCTACGAGGCCTACCTACGGTCCGTACATTAAATGACAGACCGTCCTGGTGAGCCATAGAGAGATACTGATGCCTGACATTTTGAAGAAATTTAAGAGTCCAACTACGGTTCCCACCTACGGTTCATCAGTCCATCTACAGTCCGTAGGTGGCCTCCGTCATCACGAGCATCAGCACTTGCAACTTTTTTTTTTTCAAAATCTGAGGTGTTACACAATATGATGCGACTGAACTTTGAGGAATACACTAGAGTATGAATGGATTGATATAACATTAAAACTCTTTCTGAACACATCATTATCTGATTCTCCACACTTGACTTGGTTTCTCATCGTATCATCCCCCCAGGTCTGAAGCTGACACTTTAAAGTTGTGGATCTATTACAACATCTCTAAACTAGTCTACATTCGCTTTACTTTAATACTCAAGAAATTTTAATCTCATGGATACTAGACTCTTCACGTGTAGGTACTAAGATTCCTTATAAGGCTTCTTTTGAAATACTTCTCTTAACCTCTTCCCACTTCTATAAAAGTCTTTCTATAATCGTTACCCTCATTGGCTTTTCAAGCGCTTAATCTAACTCGTAAAAGTTTGACTTCTCCTTCTTAGCCCACTAACACCATCCTTCTAAGTTCATATCTACATAACTAGAGGAAACTTGGACTATATTTAAGAGGCTCATCATTGACTATATATGATACCTATGACCAAACTCTTAAGGGTAATAAATAAGACATTACAACAGCCTACTCCACACTAGTAATGGAAATATGCTATCTAGGCAAACAAAGAAAATCATAAACTCAATTAGCACCTCATCTTACTACATACGATTTAGGGTACACCTCCTAATGCTCTTATTAATCTAATGACTTGGACACACTTCATTTCTCTCACTTAAGGGTCATAATACCACACTTTTAACACTCACATTTATTGCAAAGTAACACCTTAGTTCTACTTAATGTCAAATCTACTAGACCAGATCTCAACACTAACGTCATCACCCTCATGTTGCCATCCTTTTTATCACGACACTCATCTCAAATTTCAATCTTAGTATCTAGTACTAAATAGAAATATCAATATAATTGCTCACATATTATACTAACTTATGACTACTAGATATAATTAAGAAACACACACCCACTAAGATCTCATGACAAGTTGTCAATCTTTATCTCTCAGTCTACCTATTCACAATTTACCGTCACATTCCCTTTCACAACTTAAAGACTATTTAACCATTCACTATACATTATTGCCTAATTAGTTCTATAACCCTCTGAATACCACGGGGCTCTCCCTTTAAAAATCATAACCCTAGTTTAGATCTATCACCTCATGAATAACCTACTCTTCTATTCAACATCTATACTTGGTCTTCACTAACATAATGGCACACCGACATAAAATCCTATCTAGTTAAAGTGTACTTTAACTCACCCTAACCAGTAACTATTCCTCTACCTTCTATCATGAAATCCCTAAAAAATTATTATTCCTTAGTCTACACATAAAGAAAAACTCCTTATTAATGACTTACTAGGTACATGACTGCAACTATACACTTTACTCAATAACTATCCCCATTTGTTAGGCTACTACACCTCTAAATGCATACTTCTAACTTTGGGCACTTTTACTATCATTGCTTATAACATCATAACTCATACTATATTTTTGGGTGAAAATACTATTCAAGCTCTAAAACATACTTCCCTCTTAAAGGGTATCACCTGAAACAAGGCTAAGAGAAGAGAGTCTAGGAGCACATCTCATTTTTAGCTTGAATGCATGATTCATATGAATAAGAATGCATTCTTTCAAATCTACACACTTAAGCTCACTCACGGGCTTCTCTCAAGCCCCTCTATAGTCTCATGACATTCTGAAGACTTTTGCGGAGAGTAACTTATCGATAAGAATCTGGGCTTTGCTTTTCAACCACCTTGAGTATGAGGGGTAGTCGAATGGATTTGAGAAATACACGAGTCTGAATAAGTTCCTTATTGCACAATTTTATTGCATGATTTAGTGAATGAAAGAAGGGAAAATTTTCTTAAATGTCTGTAGTCCCTCATTTATAAAAGTGGAGCCCTCACAATCATAAATAAGATCCTATTGACACGTCTTCATAGACACCCTAGGACACTTGAACTATGTTTTCTAATACCAACTTTGTCAAGCCCCGAGCCTACACCCTATATGTGGCCGGCACTCGAGAATAATTGTTGATCCCCAAGGAAACCCTTGGCCTGGCTGACTACTTAGCGAAAGACTAACTCAAGCAGATTTAAGCTTTAAAATAGAATTTAAATTCAAAAATCTCAAAACATCTCAAACACAAACTATTTCAAAATAGTATACTCAAAACTGTCTGAAAATACTCTGAAAACAATAATAGTCTGCCAAAATAGTTTAAAGGAAATAATGAAAGAAAATCAACACTAACTATCTACGAAGCCTCTATAGTTCAACATGGATGTCGGGATAAGACCCATGATACCTCAAAACTAATAAACTAAAACAAAAGAGTGGAGTCCTCCGAATTGCAAGGAAGGCTCACCAAAGCTAACAAGTACTGCAAAGCAATCTCAATAGAGTGCCTGCTGATTATCCTGAATATCTATATCTGTATCATAAAAAGATGCAGGTCGAATGACATCAATACATTGAATGTATGATTATGTAATATAGTAGAGAATAATAAATAACTGACTTGAAGAAAATAAAGCAAGATATTCAACTGAATGTAAAGAAATAAAAGAGTGAAATCATTTGAACTTTACAAATACTTACTCATCTCTGACCTCAACATATTAAGTGATATGATAAAAATATACTTTTAACTCTATTTGGGATATTCTCTAACCGACAACCATCACTATGAGCACTATGATGATACAACGTCTCACCCATGCTACCAGAACTGTCCAATACCTTGCTGGGATATAGAACATCTCAACTAAGCGGATCTACTAAAGCTCTGCTCGAAAGCAATAAGGAGTGATCTAAAAATACGATTTGTTACCCATGTTGGCCATATGGTTTATGAGGAATGTGAGTTGTCTGAACTCATCTCCACATCGTTGCTCAATACTACTCCCAATAAATATATACTCATGCTCAAATGTATAAAATATACACTTTCTTAATTTGAGGTAATTGCTCAAAATATCCTCTTAAAAGAGGTAACTGCTTTAGAATATCTCTAAACTCATTGACTCGTTTAGAAATCAAAATTTCTCTTTTCTCAATGT
This sequence comes from Solanum appendiculatum, assembly GCA_018342035.1. Classification (NCBI taxonomy): domain Eukaryota; kingdom Viridiplantae; phylum Streptophyta; class Magnoliopsida; order Solanales; family Solanaceae; genus Solanum; species Solanum appendiculatum. The sequence continues at coordinate 733,042 of JAGDQO010001751.1, forward strand.
ACATAATGATACATTTGGAAATACTTAGTTCCCTTATACTCTTACTCAAATCATGTTTTAAAACTCTTTCTCAAAACTAATCTTTGCAGAAAATCAGTTAAAGACAAAAATGTTTGCTTAAACAGATTCTAAAAAATTATTACTCAAAATAGGGTTCATGCTAAAATATAGACATGAACAAATCAACTCAAGGATCTCAATAACGATGTAGAAAACTTAATACTCAGAAATCAAGAACTAAGAACTCAACGATACTACTCATCTCAAGAATACTCAAAATCCAAGATAAAACCCTACATTACTCTTTTTCTAAATTTATATAGATGTAGGGAATGAGGATGAATTTAGTCCATCAGTATGATAGCCTTACATACCTGAAAGAACAATGTTCTTGAAGAAGTTTGAAGATGAACTTGATTAGAAGACTTGAAACCCTAGCTTTTGTCTTCCTTGTGATTTTCTCAGAGATGAAGAGTGGAGAAGAATTTTAGATTAAAGCCTTAGTATTCTTGAAGAAAATCTTAAACTTGGAGCCTTAAGATCTTGAGAAATTGGAGAAATCCTTTCTTTGAGTTCTTGATCTTTGGAAGAATGAGAAATTGGGGATTTTCAGAGTTTCTATACGTATAATAATGGTATTAGGTTGTAATATGGACTTAGGGAACTTAATTGAAGGTAAAAGGTCAAGAACACCCTTCTAGGAACATAAGAGGACCATAAAAATCAAAGAAAATGACCATCTAATGAATTCCGTTGGCCAAATCAGTGATCTAGAGGCCTCCTCACCGAAAATATTCGAGGAGTCACCCATTGGGACTTTAGATCACCCAAATGGAAAGAAACTTGAGGTTTTCGGGACATTTCGGCGATCTAATTTGGTGATTCACAAACCCATTCGGCAGATCACCGATTGAGCAAGTGAGTTCACCGAATTTCCCAGCCTGGGTATGTTTCAGTAAAATTACCATAACCATTTACTCCAAACTTAAAATAAGGCAAACTTAGCAGCGTTAGAAAGGTGACTCATATACCTTTAATCTTATAGGATATAAGACACATAATTCATTATATACTGATAGATATGATTGTTTGAAGTTGACCTTTATATGAATTCATGCGAGAACTTAGCCAACATGAATGCTTTGAACTTGGCTTGGTGTTTGAGATCCCTTATGACCCTAGATCACTTTAGATACCCTTGATACATTTTGTAAAGGACCTTAAAACAAATGAGCAAGTAGGACATCACCCAGTTCAAGCTCATATACTTACGAAGAATGATTCATACTTTAAGAGTAGAGTTGCAACGTGTAGTTTTGTACAGTGCATTTGTTGCATAAATATTTAGTTCTAAGGTTTTGATGTTAAAAGTACACTTGCATGCTTTACTATTTAGTTATCCATCTCAAAATCTATTTTTAGAGTTACTTTCTCAGTTCAGTATATTCACTTAACCAGTTGTTTCATTCTGCTATTTTATTTACCATACATTTCATGTACTAATGCCATTTGGAGTTGCATCTTTAAATGATGCAGATTCAGGTGTTCGTGACCGTCAGTAGGCGCTTCAATAGGACCTCTTTCAATCACCTTTTTTGTGAGATCTCCTAGCTTTTGGAGAGCTCCAGTTTAGCTAGTTCAGTTCATTTGATTAATAGTCATTGCAATAGAATAGTCGGTAGCCAAGGGTCTTGACCCAACACCTGTTTTAAGTTCAATAGCGGCCCTTTTTTAGTCCCCAATTATTCTAAATATATGATATCATATTTAGAAACATTATGAAAATTACTGTCAACATTTGTAGAATATATATATCTCTAGATATATGTATACATATTTTAACGATATTAAAAGTCTAAAATAAATTTTATCCAAATAAACCAGAGACGTGTAAGAAAAATTCGTGCAATGATCTTTAAAAGTAAATGATACATGATAAAACTTTCATAGACACAAATAAATATAGAATAGAACTAGCAGTAAATTTCCATAAATATTATGAACCCTCCTCTATAAATTAATTGAAAAAATTATTAATTAGAGACATATTTCATAACCTCAAAATTAATATTGAATAAAATGGCTGAGTCTAGCGTCTCGAAAATTCTTTATGGTTTCCTTTTCATTGTGCTCCTTCTCTCAGGTATTTCATTTCTTCCCATTTATCTACAATTGACCAATAATAACTTCAAGTTAAAAATTAAAATAAATCAAAATAATATGGAGAAAAAATTAGACACTTATTTGATTTAGTTTGGTTTTGATTCTCAAAATTGATAACATTTTATTAGGTTTTTAAAACATTTTAAAAAAAATTGAAATGATAGAACCAAACTGACTGTAAAAATACCTATTTAAGAATTATAATTAAACATAGAGAAAATTTCATAATTAGCAAAGAGATTTAAACTTAATAAGCCTCCTTACTTATAATTTGCCTAATTACGCTCCATAGCTATAGTTTCATTTGCTATGGGTATTTCCGTTTGTAAATTTCGCTTACCAATGTACAAACAGGATAAGTATATATACAAATTCTGTATTTATACATTTAAGAATTTTTTAAAACATCGTTTGAATATTTCGCTTGCCAATATACAGACAGGGTAATCTATTATGAATTTTTCATAACTTAAACAAATCAAATGTATTAAAAAATCGTATGCAAATAGCTACGGTAAACATATACAAATTATTGATTAATACAAACAACAACCAAATTATACAAATTGATAACAAAATTTAAGAAATTGTAGCTGCAAATCATAAATATCCGAAAATGTAGCTAAATTAAATAGTACACTATAAATATTTCCCATTTCGCGTAATCTTTTTTAAACATATGCATTTTTTTAAAAAAAAAAAATTACAGTACAAATTAATTTTTTAAAATATTGATTTGTGGTGTTTGACTTTATAGCAATTCAATATTTGCTTTTACTTTGTTGCTCAATTTATAATTTTAATTTTGATAAATCCAAGAATTTGCTTCATGTTCAGAATAAATTAAAAATATAATATTATATATTTTAAAAAGATCAAAAAAAAAAATTAATCAACAAAAACAAAGAAATAAAAAAAATTGCTTAAATTAATTTGGTTTGGTTCCAATATTTGAAAAACCTAAGAAGCAAGTTTGGTTGTTCTCAATGAAAACAGCCCCAAACCAAACCATTAACAAATGTAGTATCAAAAAGTCAATATCTTTTATTTATAAATGTGTCATTATTATTACATATTAGTAAAATTTGATACATTTCACGAAAAAATGAACGTTGAACGTGATTATTTAAACTTACAATATTATGCCAATAAATCATTCCCAATTTAGGGACATGTAATGACCCTCCAGGTCATATTTTTTGGTTTTCCGATCTCTTCAGCGTTTAGAGCTTTTTTGTAGTGACCCCAAGTCATTTATGACTTGCTGGGATTGATAGTTCGGTTGATGGGTCGTTCGTTTGGATTTTGTGCAGGTTTCCATATTTTGGAGCCTTTGGAACTTGAACGGTTGACTTTAGTCAAAAGTTCAAGAAGACGGCCTCAAAATAAAATTTTGACATTTTCATCAGCATCGAAAAGGCCATTTTAGTCTAGGGACATGGTTGGTTCGAGCCCCGAGACTTTTGGTGTGAGTTTGTGTTGCTAGGCATTTTAACTTTGAAGCTTAAGCCAAGGGTAGACTTTGGTTAACATTCTTAGTAATTAAACATGTTTGGATGAGAATTCCATCAGCGCGATTAGCCTCAAAATGTCGAGTTTGGTCTAGGACATCCTTTCGTGTGGTTCCATAGGCTTTCGATCTCATTTTAAGTCTTCTTGTGGTTTTAACTTAAAACGGAACTTGAGTGTGGGGCCCAATTTTCATCGAAATGACCTTGGATGGAAGTTTTGATGGTTCCATTGAGTCTGAAATGTCGAATTAGTGGGGTTGCACATTTGGTTTACTTTTATCGAGTCCCGATCGAATTTCGAGGGTCCGTTAGGAGACTTTAAAAAATAAAAAATCTAGTGTTGCAAGTGCAGACCTTTAGCGACCAAAATTCAGTCTTTTAGCAACTAGATATAGCTTTTAGCGACCAGAATCACTGCTATTTAAATAGCGAAAAATCAGCTTCAGCTCTCATTTTAAAACTTTGATATCTTGAGATAGAAAGCTCTGTTTTGGGTGATTTACGTTGCGTTTCATTTGAAATTGGCGTGGCTACGAGTGGGACTGATCAGGGAAGCATAGAAGTCGGTGTATTGAGATAATTTCTGTCCGGAAGGGGCTACCCAAGTCTTTTAATGGTGTTTTTCTTGTGTTTTGTTGCATGGATTGTTTTAGCCCATTTTTGAGCTCAGATTGTGCCCATTTTGGAGGTACAAATTCCTTGGGCTATTTAGAACCTTTTGACGGAGTCAGTTTTGGGATTCCCGACGCGGGTCCAATATTCCCATTTTGACTCAATTTTAGGTACAGTTCCAATTGTTGTGATTTTAATGTCAAAATGTTCGTAATGACATTATGATTGATAATTTGATAGTTTGGCGGTGTTCTGAGGCGCTTCGGATGCGGATAGCTCATGTGTGGTAGATTCGGAGTGCTTGTTTTTGGCTTTGAGGTAGGCTTTGGTTTACTTTCTTGATTGAGCTTCTTAGATAATGCCTAGTATAGATTTCATGTAATTTCAGATGGCATTTTCCAGGTATTTAGCTTTCCTCTTGTTATTCCATCCTTTCTTGATTTCGTAGGAGCCTTCAGCTTATTATAGGTGTTAGGATTCTTAGTTTAGGTTGTGGCTTCACTTGTGGTGTAGATGATCTTGCTTATATTTGTTTCGTGGTTGCCTTAGACTAGGTTGGACATTAGATGCTTTAGGTTGTGTTTTATCGCCTCGTAGTTCTAGTTTGCTCCCTTTAGGGCTTGTTTTATGTCATTCTCCTTGTATTATGCTTGTGACCTTGGTGGCTCTATCTGGGACTGGAGCGGTGTGGTTGGGGTAGGGTGTCATCTCTTGAGTTTGCTCTCCCTTTATTGATTTGAAATCTCTTCTTGATCCCTTTGCTTGTTGATTAGTGGTGGGCATGTTGTATCCTTATTGAGCTTATGATTATACTTATCATACTGTTAGGCCCGAGGCTGTAGGTAAGGACCAGCTGGATCCCTGGTTAGTACTCTTTGCTTTGGTAGTGTGATTTCATTGGCCCTATAATTATTTGATTTTGAGTGCCTTGTTTGAATGCTGGTGATGGAATGCATTGCATTGTTTTCTCATTCTCATGGATTTTGTGGTACGATCCCAGCCCATGCATAGACATTTTTATCATTTATGATGAGATACTATTTTACTTGGTTTTTATTCTAAACATGTTTTAACTAGAATCGAACCACCTAGATAACTTCACTTACTGATTTTTGAGATTACGAGGTGTCAGGGACGCTCTCCTTTTTATACTTGAGATATTAGAGGCATCTGGGATGTGCTCAGTTATTACATGACTAGTCGGCGCGTCGACGCCCTTTCATGCATGCTTTTGGCCTTGCTGGCGCCTTAGGAGTTCACTGACTAGGTAGGCGGCCCCTTTATTGATTACTCACGGTTTGAGGCCGTTACTTCTGGTTCGAGGCTGATGATCATGGTTCGAGGCCATTATCTCCAGTCCGAGGCTGATGTAGATGGTTCGAGGCCGTTATTCCCCATCCGTGGCTGATGCTTTACGATTCGAGGCTGTTACCTCTAGTTAGAGGTTTGGATGGTTACTAATAGTTCTTTTTCTCACCCTGCATTCATATATGCATTGCCTATCACCAGTATACTTGTTTGTTGTTTGTACCTTTTGGTTTATGGGTGCAGTTAGGTTATGTTTGTTGTTTGGACCTTTCGGGCTTATGAGGTCCGGTTAGGTTATTGTTTGACTATTTTCTATTCTCTGTTGTTGTTTTATTGTTACCTAGTAGGTTTTGACTTTAGAATTGTTGTTGTGGGTCCTACTGACACTGGTATTTAACTTGGTATCTTAGTTACTTGTGATTAGGTTGTTGGCTTGCAATCCAGGTACGTTCTTGACTCAGCTTCTTACCCCTTATTTCTTCTTTCTATTTATTATTTCCCTTCTTTAGTATCTCATTTTTAGCTACTTGTGCTATGCGTTCCTTAGTACTTTTTTTTATGCTTGTGTTAACTTTGAGCTCAGTCGGCCGTTGCCTACTGATTACCATTTTTGGTACTCATACTACACTTCTGCCCCTTGCAGATTGCAATTGAGTTATCGCCCTTGATTTGGAGTCGTGTGGAGTAGCTTGGGATTTCGGAGATTAGGGTGAGCTCCTTGAGTCTGGAGCTACCGGTTTCCATTTGTTTTGGGTAGGCTAGTCTTTATCTTGTATCCAGTGATAGCATGTACTTGTCTTGTTCTGGTGAAAGCCTTGTACTCTTATTTTGGATTAGATGCTCAACTACTAACTGATACCAGGTCTTGGGATGGTTGTTGATTATCCTTTCTCTAATTTTTTGTGCGCTCTTACTTCTTGTTGTTGGTTTTCGCTCAGTAGTCCGTTGCTTATGGCTCCGAGTTAAGGGTTAGGCTTACCTACTGGTAGGGTGTAGTAAGTGCCATCATGACCTGAGAAATTGGGTCGTGATAGTTTGGTATCAGAGCTTTAGGTTGACCGACATCCTTGGTATGAGAGCAAATGCCTAGTAGAGTCATACGGATCAGTGTGGAGATATCTGTTTTCTATCTTCGAGAGGCTATAGGGCATTCATAGGAAATTCTGCTTTTCACTCTTATCATGCATTTCCACTTTGAGTAACCTCTAAAATTACTTCTTTAGAATCTACTCTCTCCTTGGTGGATAGCACAAAACATTCAATGGACGTGGGTGGAGCATCAGCATATTGCACTAGAGTTTCAGCATATAATCGGGCTAGGAGGCCTCAGTCGGGCATGGACCTTGAGGTCAGAGGCATTCCTCAGCATTCGAAGAGTCAAAGGGAATCTCAGGCTTTGGTAGGGTCTTTGTCTACCTCGATTCCTCGGTATTCAATGTTAGGAGGTTCGAGCTCCTCTGAGGGTACACCTCAAGTAGGTGAATTTCTTGGTGCAGCGAATGCTCCTCATAACAGAGTTGAGTTGACTGGTCCCAGCAGGGTTCATCGTCCATTTCTGACTATGTGTTGGGATTTCTAGAGTGGGCTGGGCATAACCCCACATTGTTTCTTTTAGTTCAAGAGTTGAGTCAAGGGTTGATCGGAGGGTTGTCTTTGCCACTCAAGTTAGTATCAGATAATCTAATATCCGCAGAGTCTACCTTTCCCCTGTTGCGAGTCATGTGAGGGCTATGGAGCAGGCATTCCTTGAGGCTGACAGTGATGGTGGTAATGGGCTTTGCCATCAGTTCAACGGTGACAAAATTCCACTTTGAGGTGAGTATCAATCCAGCGAAGGGACATCTTTCTTTTCGACCTATCAGGCCTATGGAGGTAGCATCTCAAGTTCTAGGGGGGTTTTGAGGTAGGTCATGGTGCAGGCGGCAGGCAAAGTTTAGGCCAGACTTCTTATGTTTTTCATTTTTTACCTTTGGGTATTGGGTCTCATACTACTCCAGTTGGGTCTTTCCAGCCAGTTGCTCTTGATAATTATTGCTATGGGTGTTGTGAGATAGGCCACTATGTTAGAGATTGTTGTAAGGCCCCAATGCAGTTTGCTGGAGGTGGTTTTGAGTCTAGCAATGGTAGACAAGGCAGATCACCATATTTTTTGTGCCGAGCTTCACACCATAGAGGTTGCTATGATTATGGAAAGTTGGGCTAGTGGTCTAGAGAGTGCCCTAGGTGGGAGTTGATTTTCCAAGTATTGCTGACATCTGATAGTCCCCAGGCGGGGGTGGTAGGACTTAGTTGTACCTATGGGGAGCTTGTTCATCAGCCTATAGCTTGTCCCCAGCATGGGACTATGATGAGAGATATTCATCTAGATCAGTCTTATGGGTTATCGGCTTCTTCGGTTAGAGGTGGTGCCTTGGGTGTTGCCATTACTACATTAGGTGTTTAGGTTGAGGTCGGACACTATTCATTCTATGCTTCTTCAGGTTGGTCAGAGGTAGAAGCTTCAGGTATCCCTTCTTTGGATGTGATTTTATGGTTTATCTTGTTGGTTCTTATTTTGTCTGATTTAGGATTTTTATGCCCATTTGGGTTTATTTAGATTATTATCTATCACTGACTTGTTATGCCAACTTGATTTAAGGATTGTGTATGTGTTTTGCCCCTGTAGTTGATTTCTTCTAGTAGTGGATCGACTAGGCTATGTTGCTTCTATTAGTAGTAGTGGTAGGGTGACTCCCCGTGCCTTTGCCTTGGTATTCCTTTTGTGTTTGCGGTATTGGGATTGCTGGTTTCCCTTTTTTCCACTCTTGTTGTGTGATTTTGCTATGATGCTGCCTCTTGTTTGATAGGTTGCTAGACCAATTTTGCCTGATTTGAGTTTTGTGTGTTGTAGGGCCTATTTGACTTAGTTGTGAGCCTTCCTTTTTGAGTAGTGGTTGGGAGATTGCTAATTCTCAGAGTTATGTGTTGTGTAGTTAGCCTTCTTTAGTTATGGTAGTCCCATTTGGTTTCTTTCTCCATTTTCCTTAGTCTTTTCTCGAATGCAACGTTGTGTTTTCTCTCGTTTGGTCTTTTGGATTCTCCACTTCTTGTGGTCTTGGAGGTTTGTTATGGCTAGTTGGAAGTTGGAGGTATGATCCCTTGTTGTACCTGGACTAGCTGTTGTGTTGGTTCTTTATTGATGTATTAATAGCCCTCGAGGCCGATGTATGATTTAGATTTGGAATGGTGGTGTTCATGGGTGATTTCAAGTCTTAGCCTTGTTTGGAAAAGGAATCTTGCTAAGAAGATACATATTCAGGATGGGGTCATGGTAATTTGTGGGATTTATGGGTTGGCTCTGGTTTAGGATGCGTCATTTTCTTTTTTCATGCTTAGTAGCTTGCATGGTTCATGATAGGGTTGGTACACTTGGGCAACTACAGGCCAGTTGACTATGTTGATACGCCACTCGCCGGCTTGGTTTCCCTTAGGATGGGGTGTTTGGCTTGGATTTTTCATGGCAGAGCATTTTATGGTTTCGTGGTGTCGATGTTTCAAAAGTTCCTTTGGTTCGAGCAGGTCACTGGAGCGGAGCTCAGTTCTACCTTGTCGTTCGCAAGATGGTCGTACTTTGGATTAGTGTGGTGAGATTTAGAAGGTTGTGTTTCAGATGGGTTTGTTCGTTTTAAGGGTTAGAAATGATTTTGGGGTTTTACTTTGGGCTGAGTTCCTTGTCTGGGTAGTTATCGTTCCTCGATATTCAAGAGAAGCATGTTGTTCATTCGAGGTTGATATTGTGTGGTCTTGTAGGAAGGTTTCAAATGGTTCTGGAGATGTTCAGGATAGCTAAGGACAGGTAGAATGCTCTTGGTGGTTAGAAGATAGTAAATGTGGAGCATAAGGTTAGTTTTTTTATTTGGGAGTTAGGTTGCATCTGCCATGGTTCTACGGTTGCTCTATTCTGTGGTTTTGGTGTGGTGTTGGTCTATTCAAATGAATCTGGTGCTTTCAGGAAAGCTCAGTTCAGTTGGGTGAGAGTTGGAGACCAAAATGGATTGGGTGGAGTTTTTTTAGTATTGAAGTGAATATGAGGATTTTCCTCTTAGCTTGAGTTTGGTGACGGTGTTGTTCGATCAGAGAGGTTGTCAGAGGGTCTGGCAAAGCATGCGGACTCAGTATCCTCATCTTTTTGTGCCTTTAGGCTTTGCCTCTCCTTTTACTTTCGTGGACAAAAGTTCTTTTAGTAATAGATGTTGTAATGACCCTCTAGGTCATTTCTTTGTTTTCAAATCTTTTCAGCATTTAGATCTTTTCTGTAGCGACCCCAAGTCATTTATGAATTGGTGGGACTGACAGTTCGGTCGCTGGGTCTTTCGTTTGGATTTTGTACAAGTTTCTGTATTTTGGAGCCTTTGGAACTTGAACGGTTGACTTCAATCAAAAGTTCAGGAAGACGGCCTCAGAATATAATTCTGACAGTTTCATTAGGTCCTGGAAGGGCCATTTTAGTCTAGGGGAATGGTCGGTTTGGGCCCCGAGAGTTTTGGTGTGAGTTTGTGATGTTAGGCGTTTTAACTTTGAAGCTTAATCCAAGGGTTGACTTTGGTCAACATTCTTGATAAACATGCTTAGATGAGAATTTTGTCAGCGTGGTTAGCTCTAGAATGTCGAGTTTTGTCTAGAATGACCTTTTGTGTGGTTCCCTAGGCTTCCAATCTCATTTTGACCCTTCTTGTGGTTTTTAGCTTAAAACAGAACTTGAGTACGGAACCCACTTTTCATCGAAATGACCTCGGATGGAAGTTTTGATTGTTTCATTGAGTCCGCAGTGTCAAACTTAGTGGGGTAGCATATCTGGTTTTATTTTTATAAGGTCCCGAACGAATTCCGAGGGTCCGTTCGGAGACTTTGAAAAATAGCAAAATCTGGTATTACTGGAGCAGACCTTTAGCGACCAGAATTCAGTCTTTAAGCGAGTAGATATTGCTTTTAGCGACCAAAATCACTGCTATTTAAATAGCGAAATATTAGCTTTAGCCCTCATTTTAAAACTTCGATATCTCAAGCTAGGATGCTCCATTTTGGGTGATTCATTTTGCGTTTCGTCTGATATTGGTGTGGCTACGTGTAGGACGGATTAGGATCGTGGAAGTTGGCGTATTGAGGTAACTTCTACCCTGAAGGGATTGCCCAAGTCCTTTAATGGTGTTTCTTTGTGTTTTGTTGCATGGACTATTTTAGCCCATTTTCGACATCACATTGTGCCCGTTTTCGAGGTAAAAGTTCCTTAGGTTATTTAGAACCTTTCGAAGGAGTCAATTTTGAGATTTCCAGCGTAGGTCCCATATTGCCGTTTTGACTCAATTTTAGGTCCATTTCCAATTGTTGCAATTTTAGTGTCAAAACGTTCGTAATGACGTTGTGATTGATAATTTGATAGTTTGGTGGTGTTCTGAGGCATTTCGAATGTGGATAACTCATGTGTGGTGGATTAGGAGCGCTCATGTTCGGCCTTGAGGTAGGCTGCGGTCTACTTTCCTTATTGAACTTCTTAGATAATGCCTAGTATAGATTTCATACAATTTCGGATGATATTTGCCAGGTATTTAGCTTTCCTCTTGTTATTCCATCCTTTCTTGATTCCGGAGGAGCCTTGGGTTTATTGTAGGTGTTAGGATTTTTAGTTTAGGCTATGGCTTTGCTTGTGGTGTTGATGATCTTGCTTATCCTTGTTAAGGTTTATTTGTGAGTACCTTAGTCTAGGCTGGACATTAGATGCTTTAGGTTGTGTTTTATCGCCTCGTAGTTATAGTTTGCTCCCGTTAGGGCTTGTTTTATGTCATTCTCCTTGCGATGATGCTTGTGACCTTGGTGGCTCAGTCTGGGACTCGAGCGGTGTGATTGGAGTAGGGTGTCGTCCTTTAGTTCGCTCTCCCTTTATTGATTTGAAATCTCTTCTTGATCCCTTTGCTTGTTGATTAGCGGTGGGCATGTTGTATTCTTATTGAGCTTATGATTATACTACTGGGCAGGAGGCAGTAGGTGAGGACAAGTTGGATCCTAGGTTACTACTCTTTTCTTTGGTAGTGTGGTTTGATTGGCCGTATAATTATTTGATTTTGAGTGCCTTGTTTGAATGCTGGTGATGGCATGCATTGCATTGCTTGCTCATTCTCAAGAATTTTGTGGTACGATCTCGGCCCATGCATTGGCATTTTTATCATTTATGATGAGATACTATTTTACTTTGTTTTTATTCGAAACATGTTTTAACGAGAGTCGTACCACCTGGATCACATGACTTACTGATTTTTGAGATTACGAGGCATCAAGGACGTGCTCCTTTTTATACTTGAGATATTAGAGGAATCTAGGATGTACTCAGTTTTTACTTGACTATTCGGGGCGTCGACGCCGTTTCATGCATGCTTTTGGTCTTGCTAGCGCCTTGGGAGTTCACTGACTGGGTAGGCGGCCCCATTTTCGATTACTCATGATTCGAGGTCATTACTTCTGATTTGAGGCTGATGCTCATGGTTCGAGGTGGCTATCTCTAGTCCGATGTTGATGTTGACAATTCAAGGCCATTATTCCCGGTTCGAGGCTGATGCTTTACGGTTCGAGGTCGTTAACTCTAGTTAGAGGTTTGGATTGTTACTGATGGTTCTGATACTCACCCTTCATTCATATGCATTGCCTATCACCAGTATACTTGTTTTTTGTTTGTACCCTCTGGTTTATGGGGGCCGTTTGGGTTATGTTTGCTGTGTGTACCTCTCGGGCTTATGAGGGTCCGGTTAGGTTATTATTTCACTATATTTTATTCTCTGTTGTTTTTTTATTGTTACCTAGTAGGTTTTTGACTTTAGAATTGTAGTTGTGGGTTCCCTGACACTGGGTAGTTGACTTGCTATCTTAGTTGCTTTCGATTAGGTTTTTGGCTTGCAATCCAGGTACGTTCTTGACTCAGCTTCTTACCCCTTGTTTTTTGTTTCTATTCTTTATTTCCTGTCTACTTTAGTATCTCTTGTTTAGTTACTTGTGCTATGCTTTCCTTATTACTTATTTTTTATGCTTGTGTTAACTTTGAGCTCAGTAAGTCGTTGCCTACTGAGTACCATTTTTGCTACTCATACTACACTTATGCCCCCTGCAAATTACAGTTGAGTTATCCTCGTTGATTTGGAGTCGTGCGAAGTAGCATGGGATTTCAGAGATTAGGGTGAGTTCTAGGCATCTGGAGCTATCGATTTCCATCTATTTTTGGTAGGCTAGTCTTTATCTTGTATTCAGAGATAGCATGTACTTGTCTTGTTCTTGTGAAAGCCTTGTACTCCTATTTTGGATTAGTTGCTCAACTACTAACTGATGCTAGGTCTTGGGATGGTTCTTGTATTGTTTTTGCTAATTATCCTTTCTCTACTTTGTTTAAGCTCTTACTTCTTTTTGTTGGCTTTCGCACGGTAGTCCGTTGCTTATGGCTCCGGGCTAAGGGTTAGGCTTACATACTGATAGAGTGTAGTAGGTGCCATCATGACATGAGAAATAGCCTTGTGACAAGACAAATCTAAATAATGCACTTATATAATTATTTTCTCCATACTATATTTTGTACCATATGTTAGAAAATTTTGAATCTTCATATAAAACAATCTACAATCAAATTTGAATTTCAGATTCGGTCCAAGGAGATGGTTTGAAATGTTGCTTTGACAACCACATCGGAAGATGTGTTCCAGGCTCCCATGATGAAACGACTTGTGATAATCTTTTCAAGAAAAATTTCAAGGGAGACCACTACAAAATCATAGGCTCAAAATCTCCTAATCATTTTTTTCATTGTCTTTGTTGACAAACTTTCAAATTTAATCTAAAAACATGACTACTTTTATGAAAGAGAGTCTATTAAGATTCAATATACATAAATTGTAATTTATTTTAAAATAATATAAATCTATGTTTAAAATGTATTATGTAATGACCTCCAAATCATTTTTGGGTTTATGCCTCCTGTTAAGCATTTAGAGTTTTCCTGTAGTGACCCCTAGTCATTTATGACTTGCTTGGAATAACAGTTTGGTCACGTGGTCATTCGTTTGGTTTTTATGTGAGTTTTAGTGTATTGGAGCTTTTAAATCTTGAATGGACATTTTTATCAAAAGTTCAGGAGGATGACCTTAGAATCCAATTATGACGATTCCATCAGCTCCAGAACGGTCATTTTAGGTTGGTAGCATTGTCAGCATGACTCCCGAGGCTTTCAGTGTGAGTCTATGCAATTAGACGTTTTTACTTTTAAGTTAAGGCCTAAGTTTTACTTTAGTCATTATTCTGAGTAAACGAGCTCGAATGAGACTTTCGTCAATGTGGTTAACTCTGGAATGTTAAGTTTGGTCTAGAACGACCCTTCGTTTAGGTCCTGAGGATTCCAGGTTGAGTCTAAGGCCCCTTGTAAATTTTGGCTTATAACAGAAATTGGGTTTGGGACCCACTTTTCATGGAAATGAACTCGGATGGAAGTTTGAATGGTTTCGTTCAGTCCGTAATGCCGAATCCGATGGGGTAGCATATCTTATTTGCACGCACGTGGTTCGGAACGAGTTCAAACTTTTGAAGCCTTAGCACTTGTGCTATCAACTGAGGTGTGCCCGCGTCCTCACGCCCATGGTCACGTTTGTGGAAGGCAGCTGGCACGTGCATCCATGCAGCCGCCCCACGTTTCCGCCTGTTAGCCAACTGGCCTATATAGAAAAGTCAGTCGCGACTCAGCTTTTGCTCCAATAGTAAAATTATTATTTCTCCTACATCCGAACTCCGATTTTGGGGATTCAAAGTCCCACAAGCTCGTAATTGTCAGGGCTAAGTGGTGAAATGATTGGATTGTGCTGGTGATACTCTTTTCAAGGAAAAGTTTGCACGAAAGATGCTGCCCATCTCTTTTAAATTTGTGATTTCATTGTGTGTTGTTGTTTCCACTACTTTAGGCTGCGAATTGTGTCCGATTTTAGGACACAAGTTCAAGGCATAGTGTAGGGCCTTTGATTGATTCAATTTTGGAAATTCCAACACGGATTCCATGATTCTCATTTGACTTTATAATTGGTCCATCTTTGTTTTGGGTGATTTTGGTGTCCAAACTATCGTATTAACATTGTGATCCTACTCTTGATAGTGTGGCAGAGTTCAGAGGCGTTTGGAAGGGAAAAGCTCTGGCCTTGTAATTTGGAGCATGTGCGGTCGGCCTACAAGTAGGCTATGGTTTCCCTTCTATTTAGATTGAGCATGATTGTGTAAATTCATGATGATTAGGGTGAATTAGGGGTGGGTACCTAGTTATTCCTACTTTTATTCTTAGAAACCATGATTTAGGATTGATTACTACTGTTTTGAGGGTAATACCATTTTAGTTGGGGTGGTATATGTGGTGCGGCATGCTATGTGATTTACTTGTTTTATTGTGTGTTTCTTGAAGCATGTTTGGCCTTAGTCTAGGATAGACAGGCATTGCCTTAAAACCATGGATTCTTGACATTGGTATTCTCTAACTCCGTTCAGACGGTTTGTGGAGGGCTTCTCCAGATGATTTGTGGAGGGTTTCTCCACCGTTGCTGCACCTTTGACCCGAATAACTCATCTTGATGTTTCTTTTGAGTGGTTTGAGGAGTGTGAATTGACCTTTCAGAAGCTCAAGGAGTTGCTGACTACTGCTCCTGTATTGACTCTTTCAGTTGAGGGCGAGGGCTTTACGGTCTATTGTGATGCATTTGGCATTGGTTTGGATTGTGTTTTGATGCAGTGGGGCTGGGATATTGCCTATATGTCGAGGTAGCTTAGACTACATGAGCACAACTATTCCACCCATGACTTGTAGTTGGCGGTGATAGTTTTCGTGCTTAAGATCTGGAGACACTACTTATATGGGGTTCGTTGCGAGATTTACACTGACCACAAGAGTCTTTAGTACATCATGAGCCAGAGGGATCCTAATTAGAAGCAGCGTCACTAGATTGAGCTTCTGAAGGACTATGACCACTCTATTCACTAACATCCAGCAATGAGAATGTAGTAGCGGATACCTTGTGTCGAAAGGCAGTGAGTATGGGTAGTTTAGCCTTCTTGTCTACTGTCGAGTGACCTTTAGCTTTGGACATTCAGTCGTTAGCTAATCAGATGGTTCGATTAGATGTCTCAGATTCTAGGCGTGTTTTAGCCTATGTGGGAGTTCAGTCCTCTCTACTTGAGCAGATCCGTAGCCAAAAATTTGAGGATGAGGCCATGGTGGTACATCGGGACCGAGTGTTAGCAAGTGATGCCAGTTAGGTTACCTTGGATTCAGGTGGGGTTTTGAGGTTTGCGGGTCATATTTGTGTACCAATAGTTGGGGGTCTAATGCAGCTTATACTTCATGAGGCTCATGATTTTAGATATTCTATCCATCTGAGCACTGTAAAGATGTATCATAACTTAAGGTAGCATTACTAGTGGGGTGGCATGAGGAGATATATTGCAGACTATGTGTCTCGTTGCCTTAGTTGCTAGCAAGTGAAGGCTAAGCATTTGAGACCTGGTGGTCAGTTTCTGAGATTACCCATTCTTGAGTGGAAGTGGGATCGCATCTATGGACTTTGTGGCAGGGTTGCCTCGGACTTCAAGGGGTGTTGATAGCATTTGCATCATCGTTGATTTATTGACCAAATCAACACACATCCTTCATGTTCAATCTTCATTCAGCGCCGAGAGATTGGCCCATATCTACATTCTAGAGGTAGATCATCTCCATGGTATGTCGATCTCTATTAGATTAGATTGGGGTGCTCAGTTTACTTCTAGCTTTTGGAAGACTTTTTAGGATGAGTTGGGTACTCTTGTTGACCTTAGTACAGCTTTCCACCCACAGACTGATGGTCAGCCAGAGCGTACTATCCAGGTTCTTGAGGATATGTTATGGGCTTGTGTTTTAGAGTTTGGAGGTTAGTGGGTCCAGTTCTTGCCTTTGGTGGAGTTTGTGTACAACAACAACTACCATTCTAGCATTCAGAATGCCCCGTTCGAGGTCTTATATGGTAGCCATTGTCACTCTCCAATTGGTTGGTTAGTTTGAGTCTACATAGCCTAGAGCACATGGTACAGACTTGATTCAAGAGGCTTTGGATTCGGATAGCTCAGAGTAGGCACATGAGTTATGCTAATCGTAGGTGATGACCTTTGAGGTTTTCAGTTGGTGATAGAGTTTTCCTCCACGTGTCACCCATGAAGGGCGTGATGAGGTTTGGGAGGTGGGGCAAGCCTAGCCCCAAGTATATTGGGCCATTTAAGATCTTTTGAAAAATTAGAGAGGTTGCTTATGAGTTAGCTTTGCCTCCGAGGTTCTCAGTTATTCACCCAGTCTTTCATGTTTAGATGCTGCGTTGGTATGTTCCTGATGAGTCTCATGTGATTTAGTGTGATGCAGAAAAGTTAGATGATCGTCTAACCTTCGTGGAGGAGCCAGTTGCCATTCTAGCAAAAATGTGCGGCGGTTGCATTCGAGAGCCATTCCTGTGGTTAAGGTCTGTTGCAGGAATCATCCAGTTGAGCAGGCTACCGGGAGACTGAGCATGATACGTGGGAGCAGTTTCCCGGCTTGTAAGCCTTTGGGTACTTCTTGACTCTTACTTTTGCGAACAAATGTCCTTTTCAGTAGTGGATCTTATAATGACCTCTAGGTCATTTTCGTATTCATGCCTCCTGTTCAGCGTTTAGAGTTGTCCTGTAGCGACCCTAAGTCATTTATGACTTGTTGAAGTAACAGTTCAATTTCCTAGTCATTCGTTTGGTTTTAATGCGGTTTTTGTGTTTTGGAGCTTTTGAATCTTGAAAGGTCATTTTGATCAGAAGTTCATGAATATGACCTCAGAATCCAATTCTGACGATTCCATCAGCTCTGAAAGGGACATTTTAGGCTAGTAGCATGGTCAGCATAACTCTCGAGGCTTTCAGTGTGAGTTTATGCAATTAGGCATTTTGACTTTCAAGTTAAGATCTAAGTTTGACTTTTGTCAATATTCAAAGTAAACGAGCTCGGATGAGAATTCCATCAATGCCGTTAGCTCCAGAATGTTGAGTTTGATCTAGAACGACCCTTCTTTTAGGTCCCGGGGCTTCTAGGCTGATTCTGAGGCCCCTTGTAAATTTTGGATTAAAATAGAAATTGGATGTGGGACCCAAATTTCATCGAGATGACTTTGGATGGAAGTTTCTATGGTTTCGTTGAGTTCGTAATGCCAAATTCTAAGGAGTAGAATATTTCGTTTGCACGCACGGGGTTTTGAACGAGTCCCGGGCACCCCGTCAATGTTTTGGAGCCTTAGCACTTGTGCAGTTAGCTGAGGCAGGCCCACATCCACGCGCCCATAACCACATTTGTGGATGGCAGGAGCCCTAGGAGGCACGTCCGTGCGCGGGCGCCACATTGACGGATGGCAGCTAGCACGCGAGTCCGCGCGTCCATCCCCAGTTCATGCGGGTCAGCCAATTGGCCCATTTAGCAAAGTCAGTCGCAACTCGTCTTTGGCTCCAATAGTAAAATTGCAATTTCTCCTTCGTTCGAACTCTGATTTTGGAGATTTAAAGTCTCACACGCTTGTAATATTAGGGGCTATGTAGTAGAGTTATTGGATTCTGTCGGTGACACTATGTTCAAGGTAAATTAGGTTCGAAACCTACTGCCCTTCTCTTTTAAATTTGTGTTTTTGTTGTGTGTTGTTGTTTCTGCTGCTTTAGGTTGCGAATTGTGTCCTATTTTGGGACACAAATTCAAGGCAGAGTTTAGGACTTTTTGACGGAGTCAATTCTGCAAATTTCAGCATAGATCCAATGATTCCCGTTTGACTCTAAAGTTGGTCCATCTCCGTTTTGGGTGATTTTTGTGTCTAAACGACCGTATTGACATTGTGATCCTACGTTTTATAGCGTTGTAGCATTTAGAGGTTGTTTGGAAGAGAAAATCTCTGGCCTTATGATTTGGAGCGCGTAGTCGGCCTACAGGTAGGCTATGACTTCTTTTCTGTTTAGATTGAGCATGAATGTGTAAATTCATGATGATTAGGGTGAATTGGGGGTGGGTACCTACTTATTCCTGCTTTTCTTCTTAGAAACCATGATTTAGGATTGACTACTAGTATTTCGAGGGTAATAGTATCTTAGTTGGGGGTGGTATGTGTGTTGTAGCATGCTATGTTATTTACTTGTTTTATTGCGTGTTTCTTGAAACATGGTTGGCCTTAGTCTAGGATAGACTAGTGTTACCTTAGACCCTGGACCCCTTGACTTTTGTATGTCTCTGATGCCATTCGGACGGACTAGGTCCTTGTAGACTTGAATAGCATACTTGGGTCTGATA
This sequence comes from Solanum appendiculatum, assembly GCA_018342035.1. Taxonomy (NCBI): domain Eukaryota; kingdom Viridiplantae; phylum Streptophyta; class Magnoliopsida; order Solanales; family Solanaceae; genus Solanum; species Solanum appendiculatum. The sequence goes on from JAGDQO010001751.1 coordinate 751,996, forward strand.
GAATGAGCCTTATTTTAGGCGTTTACGCAGCTTGTTAGCCCTTTCTATCTTCTCTGCCTATATCATGGACTTTGGTTGTCATTGAGACTAATTCCTACCCCTTGCTGAGTTTTCTTATAAGAACAATTATCATTCTAGTATTCAGATGGCACCGTTTGACGCTTTGTTTGGGAAGAAGTGTAGATCTCCTGTTGGATTGTTTGATTCATTTGGGGTATGACCTTGGGGTATATATTTATTGAGAGACTACATGGATAGAGTGAGATTGATCCAGCAGCACCTTGTGACCACCAGAGTAGGCAAAAGAGCTATGCGGATAGATGTGTTTGTGATGTATCCTATGCTATTGGTGAGAGGTTTTTCTTAAGGTGGCACCCACCAATGGTGTGATGAGGTTCAGGAAGAAAGAGAAGCTTAGTCCGCGGTTTATGGGCCTTTTTGAGATTTTGGAGAAGTTGGAGTTATAACCTATAGGTTGGCCTTGCCTCTGAACCTCTTAGCGATCCATCCTATGTTTCATGTTTCGATGCTTAAGTGATACCATTATGATGATTCCCATGTGATTCAGTGGGACTCGGTTCCTTTTGATGAGGATTTGTCCATTTAGGAGGAGTCTATTGCTATCTTGGATGGGAAGACAAGGCAGTTGAGGTCCAAGCATATTGATTCAGTGAAAGTGTAGTGGAGACACCAGCCTATTGAGGAGGCTACGTGGGACGTGGAGTCCTACATGCATCGTAGATATCCTCAGCTTTTAACCCCCTTCAGGAGCCAAATTTTACTTTTTGTTTGAGTATGAACGCATGTTTTAGTGGTGGATAGTGTAATGTTCCATTTCATGAGAAATTACCTTTATGTATGAATTGACCATTTTGCACTTCTCCTGAGCGATTTCATGCTTGTTATATGTTACGGGAATGGTTCGTGTGGTCCCCGATGCAATCGGGTAATATTTTGGTAGATTTGAGACTTTTGAGTTGAATTATATTGGAATAGCTGACTTTGGTCAATATTATGAGATCTGAGCATTGGATGGTGATTCTGTCAATTCCATTGAGTCTAAAATGTCGAGTTTGGTCTAGTAAGGTGTCGGTTAGTGCCCCGAGAGCCTAGATTGTGAGTTGGGTAATTAGGTAAAAAGTTTAATTTTTGGCCTAAATGGGTTCTGAAAGGCTATTTCGGTGATAACATCTTTTTTTTAAAAATTCGATGATTCCATTAGTTCCGAAACAAGTTTTATGATGAATTTGCACTATTGATTCGTGTTTATAGGGTTTCGAGGGTCAAAACGATGTTTTAAAGGTTGTTGCGACACACTCTTAGCGACGGAAATATAGACTTTTAGCGACATAATATGGTTTTAGCGACCAAATATTCGAATCCGTTTCGTATTTATGACATTTTGGGAGTTAGAAAGGTCCATTTGAGGTGATTTTCGATGCATTTTTCTCTCATAATCATTAGGTACATATTTCTAGCATTATTTTACTTTTTTTCCAAGAACATCTCATTCATATTTCATGATTTCTATACTCCAAAGTAGAGAAATTAAAATTGTTCATTTGAAGGACGATTTGGAATGGGTTTTAATTGTTTTTTTGGGGTTTAAGGTCCTTGTATTGTGGGTAAACTGATTTTGACAAAGTTTTTTCAAAATTTCTCGTTTTAAACTGCGTTTTAAATGGCATTTTTTTTACTTTTTCCCTTAAGGTTGAAAAATGATTTTTAGTCAATTTAGTCATCGATTTGAACTCATTTTCACTTGGGTTTTCATCCATAGACTCCTTTTCACTTAATGAACATGAATTTCCAACAAAATTCTAATTTTACCCTTTTTCGATCTTGAGGTGTTTTTTAGTGATTTTAGATCTGATTCATGACCTTAGCAATATGGGTATCGTTAGAACCCTCTTGATGTGTATCTTCCAAGGTTGATAGGTGGAGATATTTTTGGAATTGTTGTTAGGGGAAAAGCACCAGTAGAGTGATTCCAGTGAAGTTTCAACTTTTGAGGTAGGTTTGGCTTATCCTTCTTCTATATTGTGTTGGATAATTAATCTTTCTTATGAACTAGACTATGGGATGGGATCATAGCATGAGATTGAGTTGCTGGAAATTGTAGACTTTATTGTTTCACCCGTGTGGGGGCTTATTTGTAATGCTTTGCCCGTGTGGGGTCCTTATGTGATACTATTAATTTCTTTGAGAGCATGTTATACATGAGTTGCCTGAGAGAGGGATTGAGTTGTCTATTCTAGCATTGTTTACTTGAAATGCCCGAGTTAGGGGCTTGAACTGGTTTTTTATCACATACTAAAATGGAAGGAATGTTTCCAAATGGTAAAGGCTTTTTTCAAATGATTTCTTCCACTATTTTGCCATGTAAGGGTGTGTGTCATGATTTATTGAGTTTGGGGACTTTAGACTCTTTTAGACTTATGTTGAATTGATTATGTCTCTTTGTCGTATGTGCTTTGATGCATTCATCCTCATTCATCATACAAAAAGAAAATGAGACACCTTACTTTTATCCTTGACCACAAGCTAGGTGGCAAGTTCATGAGATATTTAGATTATGAAATTGGTATATGGACTGTGAGTCTCCCATGGGTCCTTGTTTGGAAGCTAACTCATAAGGTAGGTTGTGCAACAACCTTGGCTCCATCACATCATTTCATCATTGCTCTGTGATTTAGTTTGGTTTTGATTATAAAAATTGATAACATTTTATTAGATTTTTAAAACATTTTTTTTGAAACAATTGAAATTGTAGAACCAAACTAACTGTAAAAATACATATTTAAGAATTATAATTAAACAAATGCATATTTTTTAAATAAAAATTACAGTACGAGTTAATTTTTTGCAATATTGATTTGTGGTGTTTGACTTTATAGCAATTCAATATCTGTTTTTAATTTCTTGCTCTATTTATAATTTTTACTTTGATAAATCAAAGAATTTGTTTCATGTTCAGAATAATTTGAAAATATTATATTATATATTTTAAAAAGATCAGCAAAAAAACAAATCAATTGACAAAATCAAAGAAATAAAAAATTGGCTTAATTGATTGGGTTTGGTTCCAATATTTGAAAAAACCTACTTAGTAAGTTTGGTTGTCCTTTAGTGAAAACAAACCCAAGCCAAACCATTGATACATGTAGTATCAACAAGTCAATCTCTTTTGTTTATAAATGTGTTATTTTTATTATTATTAGTAAAAAAATTGATATATTTTACAAAAAAATGAACGTTGAAAGTGATTATTTAATGGTACAAGATAATGCCAATAAATCTTTCCCAATTTTGGGATAGATCCAAATAATGCACTTATATATTTATTTTCTCCATATTGTGTTTTGTACCTTATGTTAGAAAATTTTAAGCTTCATATAAGAAAATCTACAATCAAATTTGAATTTCAGGTTCGGTACAAGGAGATGGTTTGAAATGTTGCACTGACAACCACATCAGAAGATGTGTTCTAGGCTCCCACGATGATACGACATGTGATAATCTTTGCAAGCAAAATTGCAAGGGAGGCCATTGCAAAATCATAGGCTCAAAATCTCCCAATCATTTATTTCACTGTCTTTGTCGACAAACCTTCAGTTTTAATCTATAAACATGACTACTATTATGATAGAGAGTCTTATAAAATTCAGTACACATATATTGTAAATTATTTTAAAATAATCTAAATCTATGTTAAAAATGTATTATCTTTAATTTGGTTTTTCCATTGCTTCGTAATTATGTTTATCCTTTACACTAATGTCATTTTCAATAATCTTTTGGTAAAGAAGTAAAAAATTATAATCTTAATATGGTTAAAAAATCCTTTATAAGATGTCAATTGTATTATTATTACTGGATGTCCAATATTTCTCTGGTTTAACTCCTATGTAAATAACGATCCCATGCATACCTACATGACCTCTCACACCTCCATAATTTTGGTCATGATATCTATGATGAATCATTTATGTTATATTTAAGGCAACCTTATTACCATCATTATTTTATATTATAAGTCTTGAGATTTGATATATGAAATAAGAAATAAGAAAGTTATGGTATATTGTTTCTTCTATTTTAATCTTTATATAATTATTTTGAGCTTGATTATTTTAATGACCCTCGAGGTCATTTCTATATTTTGCATGTCTTTACTATTTTGCCCTTTCTCGTAGCTTCTTTATAGCTTTTGTGTGGTGCTGAGTTGGGTAGCACGCTTCCTAAGGTGGTCGGGGTGAGTTTTGAGTGGTTTTTGCCATTTTGGAGGCTTAAGTTTTGAAAGAGTTGACTTTATTCAACATCCAGAGATTCTAATATTTGGTTGGAATTCCTCAGTTTCATCGGCTCCAGAAAAGTCATTTTGGTCTAGTTTGATGGTTGGTTCCGGTTTAGAGGCTTTCATTTTGAGTTGGTGCGATTAGGCGCTTTACCTTTTGAGTTTTGGCCAAAGTTTGACCTTGGTCAACTTTACTGTTAAACACACTTTAAATGGAATTGTGTTAGCGCGGTTAGCTCAGGAATGTCGAGTTTAGTCTAGAAAGACCTTTGGTTTGGTTGCCGAGGTAAACGGGGTGAATTTGTGGCTTTTATCATTTTGTTGGCTTTTCTTTGTGGGTGTTGACTTTGGTTAATATTTTGATGAGATGACCTCTGTTGGTTATTTCGTCAATTCCGTTGAGTCTGTAATGTCATTTCAAACTAGGTAGCATAGTTTATTTGCGTTGATAGGGTTCAGAATGAATTTTTTTGAACCCCCGATGGATATATTTGCATTCTTGAGAAGTTGTTGATGTAGTACTGATGGTGCAACATTGTTCATCTCTTCGAGATCATGGGCCCTTGATTGTGTTCATGGAGACCAAGATTCTAGTCCTCCGCATTCACATAGGTCTCACCGGGTTTGCAGAGGATCGCCTCCCTTGCCTTCGCTTCATGAGCTTCTAGCCATGTTCACAAAGGGTTGAATTATCCCGCCTTTACATTTGCGGAGGGTCATCTTGGCTGACTTCCGTGATCGTGTGGATCCTCGCCGTTCGTGAAGTCCAATTAACCACCAGATCTGTCTTTTAAAACGACTTGTTTCAGCAATTGCATGTTCCATTCTTGGCCTAGTATTTTTGTGAATTTGGGAGCATTTCTTGACCGAATTTGGTGATAATTGTTGGTGTGCATTGGAAAAGTTCATGGGCACATTTTGGGGTCGTTGAATCCTCAATTTTCCTTTGTAATTCCTATAAATTCTCTCATTTTAGCAATTTTTGATTCTTGTTGAGCTAAATTAATGGAGGGACTATTTTGGATCGATGGTGGCTTAGATCGTGACCATTTTTATGGGACAACTTCCTCGAGCAATTTGGCATCTTGTGATAGAGTCAATTTTGTGACTCCTTGCACGGGTCCAACGATTGCATTTTTGGGTTTATTTCTAATTTTTAATTCCCTTATTAATATTGGTATTGTTGTATTTGTTTTTGCATTTCCATGGCGTTGTTGATAGCTTGGCATCATTTAGAGGCCCTTCGGAAGGGAAAAGCGCCTGAGTTGTAGTTCGTGTGCAGTATCAGCCTTGAGATAGGTTACGGTTTCCCTTTACTTAGACTTGCCTCATTTATATTAATTTTATTTTGAGTAGTATCATATGATTATGTTGGAATTTAGGATTAGTTTAGGCTTACTTGATCCTTCGGCAATTGATGGCCATTATTGTGTTGCTTAGTGTAGTTTTAGCTGGAAGACCTTAGTTTAGATTGAACCTTGTGTCTTGTATCATATAGTATCCTTAGAAATCGCTTCTAGGTGACATGAAACTTAGGTTGCCGCATTTTTTCCTTGAATTGGATTGTTGGTGGTTTATGGTACCTTTTTGAGCTTTTATATTTGTTGCTATTGATTGTTGGGCCCGAGGTTAGTACATTTGTACTATGATAGAAATTACTCAAGTATGTGCTTGGTATGTTGCAATTTGGTGTAAAGGTTTGGAACTTTGATGATTTGAATATGGTTGTTGCCCTTGAATGCTCATTGCCGGAAAAAGACTTGGTTTTGATAAAAAAGAATAGTTTATTCAAACGATTGGTAGTCTTTGATGACTTTTATGTATTCAAACAATAAGAACACTCATTTACTTGATTGCCCGTATTTTCGAATACTTTCGCACTGTAAGTTTGAAGTAGTTCTAGGCTACATTCTACCATTTATATGCGCTGATGAGTTTGGGATATCATTTCTGGTGGCCTATTGACATATATCCGAGTTTTTGGTACTTTACTAAGAAGTATGAGGCATTATTGTAGGCGGCTCGATGTTTCTTTCGGGTTTCTTACTTCCCTTTATATTTTCATTTGCATTGCATCATTCTGTGATTTGGCCATTGAGTATGAATGACCCGAAAGGTAATATTTTGAAATTTTCATAAAAATTACTACTTTACCCCTCTTGATAGCTGCCCCAAGTCATTTCTGATCAGTTGTGATGTCGGTTTTGAAGTTTGATTGAAAAGTTTTTATTTTTTGAAATTTTGAGTTTTGAAAGGCTTAAGTTGTTTAAAAAGTGATTTTCGCTAACAATTGGAGTTTCAAGCCTTGGAATGGAATTCCATCAGTTTCATTGACACTGGAATGTGAAATTTGGTCTAGGTGAGTCATCGGTTTCAGAGTTGTATTGTGGATTTGAGGCATTGAGTTGGAAGTTTTTGGAATTTTAGTCCTTGAGTTGACTTTGATCAAAATTCGAGGTTCGGATGCTCGGATCGGATTTTTGATAGTCCCATTAGATTCGGGGGATGATTTTAGGCCTAGGGGAGGTTTTGGTTAAATTTTCAGAGCTTTTGAGCGTAGTTTGGTCTTTTTGGGTGTTAAGTTAGTTTATGCGATTTTCATGGATTTCAGCACAAGGAGACCTCGAATTCGTGTTTCGATGGTTTCATTAAATCCAGAACATCCAGTTTAGTTGGGCAGCATATTTTGTTTCTGTGTACAGAGTTTCGAACGAATCCCTAGGATCCATTCGGTGAATCTTCGAGCTTTGTGTGTTTGATGTTTATAGTATCTAGGTCCAACCCACCGCAGAGCTTATGACCGCACTTGCGAAGGGTAATGATTTTGGACCGTCACGTTCACAGAGGCTTGACCCTATTCACGGACGATCAGGATGTTGACCTCCATGTTTGCGGGAGACTTATCATGTTCGTGGAGGTTTGAGTTATCCCTCTCTGCATTCACGAGGGGAGGGCCACTTTCGTGGACTCTAAATGGCCGTGAGCCCGCATTCACGGATAAGGGTCCACGTTCGCGGAGGACACATGGCAGCATTTTATTCCCAAAATAAGTATTTCTTCCCATTTCTTCCATTGTTGAACCCTAGGAGCTCGGTCTAAGGCAATTTCTAGGTGGTTTTCAAGATAAAAGGATTGGATAACTACTTTTGATCCTAAATCTTTATTTTCCAATTATCATTTGTAGTTTATAACATCAAAGTAAAGATTTTCAACTTCAAAGTGAGGGGATTAAGAACTTGGGGTTTTGATAAAAATGGGGATTTAATGTTCAATTCTACTCCATTTTAGAAATGGTTTTCATCGATGACATCCAAATCCTTTGGTTAACGCTTTTTTGTATAAATTTCCGGATTTAACCTTCATTTTTGAAATTGGGTTTTTCGGTCGATTTGACCCCATTTTCAAAAATACTTGACATGGTTGTTGTTGGTTTCAAAATCTTATTGTGATTACCTATTTGATTAGATTGCATTGATTCGGAGAACCAACGAAAGGAGAAGACTCAAGTCACGGAGTGAATATTTGATTGATTGAGGAAAGTAGACTTCTTGACCTTTGTTTAGTTTATGGAATCTCATTTTTCCTTATTGTATGTATTAGGGAGTAATGGTATATGGTGATGGGTTTGACTTAATCATATTGAATGTTTCTAATGAGGAAATCGGGGTAATAAGAAGGCAACTTGATGGTTTATTGATGTGTGATTTGTTGAGAATGATTTGGATTGTGTAATGATATGGAAATTTCCATTTTCTCATGATTTGTGTGAACATGCATACTCTCATTGGTTCCGAAACACTGTGATCAGATTTACTGTGATGAGGATGACAATAGAAAATGGTTCCGGCATATTCTATATTGAGGGGTCGAGCCACACGCTCCGTGGCAGGTTATGTTGAGGGGTCGAGCCACACACTCCATGGTTATACTAAGGATCCGGACCACACACTCTATGTAGATGCATGGACTGACAAGTCCCCCATGGGTTCCTTTCTAAGTCTCAATAGATGTGTATTGTAGGATAGATATGCATCACCTTACATGACATTTCATTTCATTGCACTGCACATCATTACCATCTATGAACTTGTGAATGCTGTTGTGGAAGTTGTAGTTGATGAATATAGCATATTTGTATATGACCTATACCCGTTGAAGTTTGTTACTATTCTAGTTGCTATATGAATTGTGAAATGTTAGGTTGGGATAATTCTGTCCAGGTTGTAGTTTGTGGAGGTTTGGTTGGAGTGCTAGGAGTACCCATATTCTATATTACTTGGTTTTGTGTTTAGGGGTTTGCTTGTTGAGTACCGTGTTATTTGATACTTACCCCTTGCTTCTACAGTTGTGTAGGTTAAGAGCTCGTATCTTCGTGATACTCTCACTTCTCTTCTTGTCCGAGGCTTTCTGTGGAGATTTGTGAGGTAGATGTTTGTCATCTCAGCAGGCCCTCTTTCTCATATTTATGATCTTGTTCTACTTTAGATATAATGTCATTTGAGACTTTTATTTTCTTTCAAATCTATTGTAATACATTATAGGCTTTTACACGTCACAACCAGGTTTTGGGGTATAAGTTGATTAAGTTATTTGCATATATGTTATTAAGATTTCATTTTCTGCTTTTATTTGCTAATTGAGTTTAGGCTGGCCTGTCTTGGTGGGTTAAGACAAGTGCCATAACGTCCATTTTTAGATCGTGACAAATGGTATCAGAGCCCCAGATTCATAGGTCTCACGTGTATACAAGTCAAATCTAAGTAGAGTCTCGAGGATCAGTATGGAGATCTCTATACTTATCTTTGAGCCAGAGCTTCAGGCAATCATAACGCAGCTATTGACTATTCTTGGGGATATGCACTAGGCCCCAGTTGCAGCTACAACTGCACTAGCACCAGCCCCACATGGCTAGCCTAAAACAGAGGCACCTCCAGTCTAGGTACTACTTGGGGTGCCCAGCCGGTGATCACGGTTGAAGTTATGCCGCTAAAGGAGCAAAAAATGCTCGGAGTGTTTCTCAGACTTACACCTCTGAGGTTTTCTAAGCCTGTGGGTGAGGATGCCCACAAATTTCTTACTACTTTCCATGGGAGGCTATATAATCTAGGTCTATTGGAGTCGAGAGGAGCCGATTTCACACCTTTCAGCTAGATGGGCCTGCCAAGAAGTGGTGGCATTCTTTTATTGAGAATGGGCCAGTTGGGTCTCCTTCAATGTATTGAACATAGTTTTCTAGGGCCTTCTTGGCTAGATTCATTCCCCGTATCATCAGAGATCGTCTTCGAGATCAGTTCTTCAGGTTAGAACAGGGCTCCATGATTGTGTCTGAGTATGATGTGAGGTTCCACGTGCTCTCTCACCATGATACTATTATCCTAACTACTAACGAAAAGTGAGTTTGGTGTTTCGTTTAGGTTTGAGACTCCGGCTGCAGAGTAAGACCCAGATTATGGTCTCCGCGGGCTGTTCTTTCCTTGATGTAGTTGACCATGCCTATGCTATTGAAAATCTCTGGTGTGTAGCCCATTAGGGCAGTGACAAGAGATCTAGGCATGAGGGAAACTACAATGGGTCTTTCTCTAGGCCTAAGGACTATTATGATAGGCCTAAGGACTATTATGATAGGCCCCGACAGCAGTTTTAGCAGGGTCAATCCAACCTACCTGTTCAGGCGTCACTATAGGTTTCAGAGGGTGACCAGTATAGTTAGAGAGAGGTCTGCTCGAGCCAGAGTCGAGAGGGTCCCAGTCATGTGCTTCAGGCTGTGGTGGTCGTTCTTCTGGTTGATCGTCTCAGGGTTGTTTTGATTATGGGGAGCTTGATCATTAGGCTAGATATTTCCCTCTGCATAGGAAGATTGCTCCCACTCCATAGGTAGCTATACCATACTTGCCAGCTCCACCATTAGCACCTCTAGTTACAGACCGAGGTTAGGGTCAGAATCATCGTGGTGGTCACCAGGGTATTCAGGGTGGTCCCCGGGGAGGTAGGTCAGGCGGTCAGTGTAGGGCAGACAGGCCCACTTCTATGCAGCTCTAGTGAGGGCTGAGGATGAGGCATGGGACGATGTGATCGTAAGTACAATTCTCTTATACCAGTAGTCAGCCTCGGCTTTATTTGATCTAAGCTCTACCTTTTCATATGTTTTTGTATATTATGCTTCCCATATGAGTATGAGATCTGACCCCTTGGCAATGCGGTTTCATGTGTCAACCCCCGTGGGTGAGTCTTTAGTAGTAGATCATATGTTTCGATCTTTCTTGGTGACTATTCAAAGGCGTGACACCCCGGCTGACCTTATTTTGCTTGATAAGCTCCATTTTGATGTGATTCTGGGCTATCCCCCTACCGTACGGTCTCAGATTACTTTTCTAAGGCCGTTATCTTAGCATGTCTAGTATTCCCCAGGTGGTGTGGCAGGGGTCTTGTAGTTACACACTGATTGAAGTTATTTCTTTTATTCATGCTCGGAGGCTAGTGGCTAGCGGTTGTTTATCTTACTTGGCCTATGTGCGAGATATGAGTTGGGAGGTCTATCTAGTTGAGTCAGTTCTAGACGTCTGTGATTATGGAGATGTGTTTCCTACTGACCTACCTAGCCTACCCCTAAAGCATGATGTTGATTTTTTTGTTGAACTTGAGCTGGGTATTCAACCTATTTCTATTATGCCATATCGGATGGCCTTCATAGAGCTCAAGGAGCTCATATTTTAGCTTCAAGATCTCTTGGGTAAGGGATTCATCAGACCTAGTGTATCGCCTTGGGGTGCTCCCATTCTGTTTGTGAAGAAGAAGGACGATACAATGTATATATATATATATTGATTATAGGCAACTGAATAAGGTGACGGTGAAGAGTCGTTACCCCATGTCTCATATTGATGATCTGTTTGACCAGCTTCACGGTGTCATAGTGTTTTCTAAGATTTATTTGAGATCTTCTTACCATCATTTGAGGATTAGGGTAGCAGACATCCTTAAGACCATATTTGGTACTCGATATGGTCACTATAAGTTCCTTGTGATATCTTTTGGGTTGACTTATGCTCCTACCACCTTTATGGACTTGATGATACAAGTGTTCAGGCCTTATCTTGATTCATTTGTCATAGTGTTAATTGATAATATCCTTGTATACTTACGGAGAAGGAGAGATCATGAGCAACATTTGAGGATTGTGCTCCAGACTTTGAGAGATCAACGATTTTAAGCCAAATTCTCAAAGTGCAAGTTTTGTCTTAAGTTTGTAGCATTCTTGGGGCTCGTAGTGTTGAAGAATGACATTATGGCAGATCCGGTGAAGATTGAGGCTATTCATGATTGGCTTAGACCCACTTCTATTTCTGAGATTCGGAGTTTCATTGGATTAAATGACTACTATAGGTGGTTTGTGGAAGGCTTCCCCACTATTGCAGCATCTTTGACCTAGTTGACCCATCTTGATGTCCCTTTAGAGTGGTCTGAGGATTGTGAGGTGAGGTTTTGGAAGCTCAAGGACTATCTTACTACCTCTCCTATAGTGACTCTTCCAGTTAAGGGCGAAGGCTTCATGGTGTAGTATGACGCATATGGCATTGGTTTGGATTGTGTATTGATGCAACAGGACCGGGTTATTACTTATGCATCGAGGCAGCTTAAGACGCATGTGCGATACTACCCCACTCATGACTTGGAGTTGGCGGTGGTAGTTCTTTGCACTTAAGATCTGGAGTCACTACCTGTATGGAGTACGATGTGAGATCTACACTAATCACATAAGTCTTCAGTAAACTATGAGCTAGAGGGACCTTAATTTGAGGCAGTGCCATTGGATTGAGCTCCTGAAGGACTATGACCTCTCTATTCTCTATCATTTAGGTAAGGTGAATGTGGTAGTGGATGCTTTGATTCGAAACATGGTGAGTATGGGTAGTCTAGCCTTCTTATCTATTATGGAGCAACCTATGGCTTTGGACATTCAGACCTTATCCAATCAGATGATTCAGCTAGATATTTCATACTCTAGGCATGTCTTAGCCTACGTGGGAGTTCATTTTTCCTTTCTTGATCAGATTTAGGGTCGTCAATTTAAGGATGAGGCCTTGGTGGCTCTTCGAGATCGAGTGCTAGAGGGTGATGTCACTTAGGCTACTTTAAATTAAGATGGGGTTTTGATATTTGTTGGCCACGTTTGTGTTCCATGAGTTAGGGATTTGATCTAGTTGATACTTCATGAGGCCCATGATTCGAGATATTCTATCTATCTAGGCACCATGAATATATATTGTGATTTGAGGTAGGACTATTGGTAGAGTGGCATGAGGAGAGATATCACAAATTATATGTTCTATTTCCTGTGTTGCCAGCAGGTGAAGGCCGAGCATTTGAGGCCCAGTGGTGAGTTCCAAAGATTACCCATTCTAGAGTGGAAGTGGGATCACATCACTATGGACTTTCGTGTGGGTTTTCCTCAGACTTCTAGAGGTGTTGACAGCATTTGGGTTATCATTGATCGATTGACCAAGTAAGCATACTTCATCTCTGTTCAGTCATCATTCAGTGCCAGAAGGTGGCTCGTTTCATGGTGTGCGTGTGTCTATTATCTCAGACCAAGGTTCTAAGTTCACTTCTAGCTTTTGGAGGACCTTTCAGGAGGATTTGGGTACTTGTGTTGACCTTAGCACAGCTTTCCACCCGAAGACCAACAGATAGTCGGAGCATACTATTCAGGTTCTTGAAGATAGGTTACGGGCCTGTATTTTGGAGTTCGAAGGTCATTGGGACCGGTTCTTGCCTTTGGCGGAGTTTATGTACAACAACAACTACCACTCTAGTATTCAGATGGCCCCATTCGAGGCCTTATATGGTGGGTGTTGTCGCTCTATGGTTTTTTGGTTTAAGTCTACAAAACCTAGACCACGTGGTACTGTAGATACCAGAGTTATGTTGATCGTAGGTGTCGGCCTTTGAGGTTTTCAATTGGTAATTGGGTTTTCCTCCAGGTGTCACCCATGAAGGGCATGGTGAGATTCAGGAGGTAGGGCAAGCTTAGCCCCATCTGTATTGGTCCTTTTGAGATCCTCTGGATAGGTTGCGAGGTTTCTTATGAGTTGGATCTACCTCCAGCATTTTCAGCTATTAACCTGGTTTCCCATGTTTTGATGTTGCACCGGTATGTTCCTGATAAGTCTTATGTACTCTAGTATGATGCGGTTGAGTTGGATGAATGTTTGACTTTTGTGGAGAAGCCAATTGCTATTCTAGCCAAATATGTGTGGCGGTTGCATTCGAGATCCATTCTTGTGGTAAAGGTCTTTGGAGGCATCATCCAGTCGATGAGGCTACCTGGGAGACTGAGCATGAGATGCGAGAGTAGTTTCCCATCTTGTTTGAGTCTTCAGGTACTTCTTGACTCTTAATTTCATGGATGAAAGTCTTTTTAGTAGTGGATGTTGTAATGACCCTCCAGTTCATTTCTCTGTTGATGCCTTCTGTTTGTCATTTAGAGCATTCCTATAGGAACCCAAGTCATTTATGACTTGCTGGGATTGAGAGTTTGGTCACCTGGTCGTTTGATTTGTTTTTATGTGGATTTTTGTGTTTTGGAGTTTTTGAACCTTGAACAGTTGATTTCGATCAAAATTTCAAGAAAACGGCCTCAGAATCAAATTTTGACAATTTCATCAGCCCTGAAGGATCATTTGAGGCTAGTAGAATGGTCGGCATGGCTCCTGAGGCTGTTGATGTAAGTTTGTGCGATTAAGCGTTTTAACTTTTAAATTTTAGCCTAAGTTTGACCTTGGTCAACATTCTTGATAAACGTGCCCAGATGCGAATTCCATAAGTGTAGTTAGCTCTTGCATGCCAAGTTTTGTCTAGAACAACCCTTCATGTGGATATCGAGGCTCCCGAGCTAATTGGGTTGCATATCTCATTTATGTGCACGGGGTCTCGAACCAATTAGCAGACTTTTTCTAGTGCCCCTCGCCTTTGCCACCCCGGGTACACTTAAGCAACCTTTGCCTTAGCGGCCAAAGGCTCGCTTTAGCAAGCTGGGCCAGCCAGGCAGTAGTCACTTAAGCAGCCCTCGCCTTTGCAGCCAGGGGCTCGCTTTAGCGAGCTTGGCAAGCCCGGGCCACATCGCTTTCATGAACCTGGCATCACTTAAGCGAGCGTCGCTTAAGCGAGGCCCGCCTCTTGTTGACCTGTCACTTTGGCCACTTTGATGGTCACTTAAGAGGCACCTGTGTGGTCTTTAAAGACTGATATGCGATCAAATTTATTCCTTAACTTTTTCATGTGATTTCTCCCTCGATATATCTCCAAATTTGGTGGTTTAAAGTTGGTTGTCATCATGAAGCTTGAAACTATCCATTTGAGTGATCGGGGAGCATTGGGGACTCTCCAATTAAGGTAAAAATAGTGTTTTATGGGCTGCCAGGGCTTGTTTTTGCTCTTTAATGGTGAATTTTTTGCATGTGTTGATTTTAAGTTGTTCCGAGCCCCGAATTGTGTTCTATTTCGGGACACAAGTTTGGGTTAGTGAATTGGACCCTTTGACGGAGTCATTTCCAGAAATTTTGATGCAGGTCGCATTATTCCTACTTTGACTCCAAAGTTGGTTCATCTCTGTTTTATGTGTTTTTTGTGTCGAAATGACCGTATTAATGTTATGATCCTATTTTTGATAGTATGGCAGCATTTTGAGGTCGTTTGGAAAGGAAAAGCTCTAGAGACATGATTTGGAGCGAGCATGGTTGGTCTAAAGGTAGGTTACGACTTTCCTTCTGCTAGATTGAGCTTTAATGTATAAATTCATGTTGATTTGAATGAATTGGGGGCGAATACCTAGTTTTTCATACTACGTTGCTTTAAAATCACGTTTTAGGCTTGATTTGGCATTTCTCGAGATTAGGAGCATGCTAGTTGGGATTATGTGATCGTCCTTATCTTGTGGTTTGTCTTGTGTGTTGTTGTTGTATATTTAAGCATGTTTTGGCCTTAGTCTAGGCTTAGACTAGGGCTTGCCATAGTCTTGCAATATATGTAGCCTTTCTGGCCTTGTTCCATCTCTAATGTCGATTCGAATGACTTAGTTCATTGAAGACAGGTGTAGCATACTAGAGTCTCAAAGGATGAGACTTAGTTTAGGAGTTGGACTAGCTTTGATGACCTTCTGCCCTTTCTTCCTCTTTCTATGGCCCTATGGTGATATTTGAGGTTTTGTGCTTCGCTGGGCGACTTAGGATTGGAGTTGATTTGAGCTTGGAACGTTGTTCTGATTACTTGGGAATGGACGTCATTCCAAAGTGGTATAGTTGATGGTTGATACAAGGTTCTTCTATGATCTTGTTGATGCCTCCAGGTTTACTCTCTCTAGTTGGCGGGTGCCCCTAGGAGTTCACTGTCTGGCTTGGCGGCCCTCGGGTTTACCCTTGATAGTTGAGTGGGTGCCCCTGGGAGTTTACTGGCTAGATGGGTGGCCCTATCATTGGGTTACGAGGGTTAGAGGCCCGACTTATGCTTCTTGGATCTGGACTCACCGTACTTCTTTCTTAGTAGTTTAGCTATTCTGTGTACCATCGAGCTAATGGGGTCCGTTTGGGTTTTACTTAAACTTGCGCATGAGTGTACCTTCTAGGCTTATGGGGATCCAGTTAGGTTTAGTTTAGCTATACTCAGTTCTTTATATTCAGGTACTCTCGTGTGCTTTTCTTTAAATTTCGCTTCGACCTCTGTTTGTGTCTAGATTATAACTTTACATATTGTCTTTACCTTTCTTGCTCAGTCGGCCTATTATACCTACTGAGTACATGTTGTTTTGGTACTCATGCTACACTCTGCAACTGTTCATGATGCAGGTCCTATTACCAGCTACCAGCGGTGATCATTTGAGCTTGTTGCAGTGGCTATCAGAGGCAAGGGTGAGCACAAGAACCCAAGATGTAAATTTAGCTATTTTTGGAAGTTTTATATTTTTTATTTTTTATTTTTAGGCTAGAATAGGTTAACTTAGGGTCTGTGTCAAAATAGTGTCAAGAAAATATAAAAGGAAGGCCTAATGTTTGCTACATATGCTGGAAAGCAAGAGAAATCTGGAAAATTTAAAATTGCAGAGGGTCCTACGGATGGGTCCTACGGGTCATAGATATTCCTACGAAACGTAGGCCATGTTCGTAGAGCCTTGGTAAAATAATTTTCATTAAGGACTTGTTCTAGGGGTCCCATCTAAGAGTTGTAGTTCATTAAATGAACCGTAGATGGCATCCGTAAAATTAAAGTCCAAAAATAGTTGCAGCTTTAGGTCTACGAGTGCACAGTATGGACTGTTGAAATTCTTACGGTCCGTAGTCTGTACTTGTAGACTCCAGGTATGTTTTCTAATTTTTGCTAAGTATAGAGTCCAACTACAGAAGTCGTCTATGAATCGTAATAATTTAAACGACCTGTAGATGGGCTTTCTTAAACCCAGTGCACTTAAATTTAAGATCCAACCCACGACCCCTCTAAATAAAATCATTCAATTTTAAATTCATTCCCCATTTCCCTTCATCCTCAAACCGTTACACCCCCTACAACTTCCCACCCTTTCCTCATCCACCACACCATAAAATCAACCCACCATCTCTAATGTTCTCCCCTTCTTCATTTTTTCTTTTCCCCTAACTACATCAATGTCGCGGGTCATGATCACAGCAAGTAAGAGTAAAGGATTCGAGTCAGAGTAAAAAGAAAAAAAAAACACTCACACAACCTCAGTTTCACAGATAAGGTCTCAATTTCACTGATAAGGTATGGATGCATATCCTAAACTATCGATTTTGGGTTGAAGTTTTGAGTAGTAACTTGACCAAGGGTTTTAATTATTTAAGTTAAGATTCGGATACTAAGTTAAATTTAAGGAATGATAGTTTCATGGGTGTGTTTATGATATTTCATATATATTCATGTTAGAAATTGTTTTGATTGGGCTGTTCGTGCACTATAAGTTGAAATTGGGTGTGAAATTGGCCCACTAGTTTGGCATTTTGTGACCTACGAGGGTCCTCTACGGACCGTAGATATTTCTATGATCCATAGTTGCCTGTCGTAGTAAGCCTTAAATAATAAGTGTTTCCCTTTTTGCACCTATGATTGTATGGATTCTATCTACGAATGTAAGAATTTTCTATGGTTTGTAGATAAAAACCGTGAAAACATTAACATATGAAAGGATATAAATTGAAGGCTACGAGTCCTATCTATGATTCGTAGAAATTTCTATGGATCGTAGATTAGTCCCGCAATCCTAAGAGGCACAAACCGATAGCCTAAGTTAGGAACTACGGGTCGACCTACGGTCCATAAAAATTTTGATGGACCATACTGTCAAACCATAGTTCTAACTTCAGAACCTAAAACATTTTCCTTCTTTCCTACGGTTGGGTCTTACGACCCGTAGAAACTCACCCGTATGACCAAAAATAGTGTAGTTTCTGTAGTTTTGTTTTGGTTTTGTAGGTTTGTTTTCAATTTTCTTTCTTTCTTTTAGTATGTTTATGGTACTAATGAGTCTTCCATAGATACTATGGCGCCAAAGGGTACTTCGCCAAAAAGGGGAAAGTCCACCCCACCTTCTTCTCAGGTCGGGACCATTTCCACATACCAACTTCGGGATGAATCACATGAGGAGGAACAGAGTGTGTCTGAATATAATCTCAGTGTAGGAAAGGGCTCCCCCAAGAAACCCCGGACCACAAGAAATCAGTGTCGACAATTAAAGATGATCCTAGACCCTATTGATATGGTTGTAGCCCCACGAGGTTCAATTCCCCAGTGTGAAGAGAGAGCTGAATCTTCTAGCCAAAAGGCCACTTCATAGGCAGGATCGGCATCTGTCTCACAGTCCAAGTCAGGCTCCGGATCACAATCCGATTCAGAGTCTGATTATGGCTTATCACAGTATGGAGAGGTACATGATCCACCAACCACTAGACCTTATGAGCTGGAACTCATTGTTGGAAAGCCAAATCGGTAGTGTTTTTGGGGCATGTTTCGGATATATTTGGATGTGATCCATTAAAATCCTCAGAATAAACATGTCCGGCCTATTATAGAGAAGCGACAAGTTATTACCGGGAGCCTACACACCGTCTCAGCCATACATGAGCTATTCCAGATGCACGGGTGTGAGCGGATGGCTGAATCACCAAGACAGTATAGTCCTATCATGGTACAGGAGTTCTACACCTCCTACGCTGCTACGGTGAAAAATGCTCTACCTTTGAGGGCCAAAGAGTTGGACCAGCCCCCACTCCTGACCACATTAGTATGGGACATTCCTATGGATTAATCAGAGTGCACTGCCCACCATTTTATTTACGGCCCCTCACATGAGCATCATATCTCTACGGTTGAGTTCGATTACAGGATATAGTTATTTCGGAACAGATCACCCATGTGGGATGCAGATCAAAAAGGAGAATTGATGCGATGGGTAGCCAGGTATATAGCTAAGCAGGGTGTCGACGCTGAGTGGATTCGAGATTTTTCTATGCCTATCAAGAAGGCTACTCAGTTTTATTGTGAAATTTTGGTGGTCCATTGTATGTGCCAGACTGTCCTCTACTATGGCGGACAATCATTTGACTTTAGACTGGGATGTGATGGTAGCCTGTTTGATGGCCAGGCATGTGATTGACTTCGCCTGCGAATTGATTGCTGAGATCCACGAGAGAGCTTTTCAGAAGACCACTACCCTTCTATTCCCATGCCTGATTTTTTGGCTGTGTAGAGAGGCCACTGTAACCGTGATTGTTGTTGATGCTTTGGTTGAGGTTACTAAGATCCTGGACATGGGTCTAATTTTAGCAATGAGGCCAACCCGACGACACCTAGACGTGGCATCCACTTTGACATGCCGGTTATAGGTGAAGGCCCCGCACAGGAGCAGCCCGGAGAGGGTGATAGTCCAGCCATTACTTTTGAGCCTTCTAGGACTGCTCCTCCATCTACACCCACCCTGGCTGATAGCACACCTCGTTCTCCCACTATTTGGGGTCTCTCCATTTTACCCATCGCCACACTTCAGTGGCTAGAGACTCAGATGGCTCAGTTGCTACAACACTTTCGACCCTGGATGTGATAAGTTGTTGAGGATTCAAAGGTGAGGATGCAGGCTATTTTTGTGGAGTAGACTCAGGCCATACAGCGGAGGATAGATGTCTTCGAGATGTGGATGCTAGCCCAGCCCTAGACTACATCGAGTGTAGATCTTTCGAGGTTTTAGACTGAGTTGGCTACACTCCGAGCTGATGTAGATGCATTGACTGCTGCTGTCTCTTTTGCACCAGATCCTTCACCTGCAGATGCTGGAGGTGATGTTATATTTGCCTTATTTGGGATGTAGAACCCCCTCGTGTGGCTGCGAAGCGCACGTGGACTAATGATGACATTATTGATGGGGTTGAGGTCCAGAGAGCAAAAAAGAGAGAGCGTTCTGAAGTTGAGGCAGCTCAGCGACAATTAAGGATAGACGAGGACTTGAGACGGGAGGAGTCTGGGATTTGGCAGTCGAAGCATTGCCTTCGAAGGGCATTACTGATGGTGCTCCTCAGATTGTTTTAGAAGATGTCACTGATGGCGTCCCATAGGTTACTACATAGGTGCACACTCTTGAACCTGGGTCCCCATCAACGGACCCACATGCCTCCAACTAGTTCTTCAGTTCTTAGACAACACAGGTTTGTCTTCACCCTTAGTTCTTTATTTTCATGCATTGAGGGCATTGCTCCATATTTTATGTACAGGTGGGGTGAACATGTAATGAATGTAAGGGTGAAGTTTGAATAACCTGAACTCTCTAATCATGTCTTGGAGTTTTCTTGCCTATGTTCTTTTTCCCCTAGGACTATTTAATTTATGTTGAACCAGCATAATTAGGATGTTGATAGTAAGAGTAGACTAGGAACAAAAGCATGATGGCGGTATTTCATGAAATTGATATCCCTCCAAATTTTTTGTGTGCTTTGTGCTATATCTGTGTGTTTGATAAGTCAATTGTGTAGGATATTTGATACCTTATAAATTGACAGGGAAATGATGTGCCATGTGTGTGTGAGGTATTTGTTTATTCATGCAGTGTATGCTAATCTGGAACTTGCCCCGTTGGTCATGCTAGGATGATTAAACTATTAGTTAGGAAAGGATCATAGGTCGTTGTTGAAATTGAGTCTACTAAGCTTAAAAACATCCAACCAAATGAAATTGCTCCCTTCGATCCAAATTATTGAGCCCAAATGTGACCATTCTTTTTATTTGCCCAATTCACCTTCCCTGTCGTAATTGTTAACCTTTGTTTTGGCTCTGGTCCCTTCTTGCACATCGTGTACCTCAACTCAGGCTAAAAAAGTTGAGGGTGGCTACTATAGAGGAAAATAAGAAAAGAAAGGGATATGAAAAGAGTTGTTTATTGAGAAAAGAGAAGAATTATTAAGATAGTGTGGTAGAACAAAGAAAACAAAAGATAAAATGAAAAGATGAAGAAAAGTTTGAAATGAAAAACAAAAGTAAATCAAAAGCCGCACCCGAGCTTCAATGAAAAATAATGAGGAGAAATGAGAATAAAAGTGAGACACGAATTGGTTGTAAAAAGGAAAATAGCCAATGTTATGTCAAGGAGGGCAGAAAAGTCACTTAAAACCTAAACACACCACAGCTGACCCTGAGCCTACATTTCAAACTTAGAAAGTCGTATAGTAATCCTAACTTAACGGTTTGAGAGTTTAAGTATAGAAACTAAGGGAAAGCCTATGGTATTGTGCATGTGTTGTATTGAATTCAATTGAGAGTGAGTGTTTATTGAGTCCTTGAACTTGAAATATATATATATATATATATATATATATATATATATATATATATATCAATATCTGTGTGAATAAAGGGATTTCTTTGCGGTAAGGGCACAAGTTACATTATCGAAGCGTTGATATCTTGGTGATTGTTATCGGTGTATGTGAATGTATCTATTGGTAAGTCTATGTCATGAATTGATCCACACATGTTGGTTTGTTTTGAACTTAACGATTGCACTGTGTTTTGAAATGAGAAAACAAGAGGATGGATTGTTGAGAAAGAGGCTATATGATTGCTTGAGTTCTAGGTTTGCTTTTGCATTGTGTCATTGTGTTTTTATGTTTGTAGTGTCGCTTTAGGACAAGCAACGATTTTAAGTTGAGGGTGTTGAATTATCGTGGATTTACGGTACTTATAATGCTTTAAACTTGGAGTTTTGCATGTGTCTTAAGTATTTGTTAGTAGATTTGATTGTATTTTACTTATATTATGAAGGAAAATAGGTTTTTGACGAGTCGGGATGAGAAAGGTTGAAGCAACAACATTTTTGGGGCTTGACGACCAAACCTATCAGCCGTAGGAATGAGTCATGGTTTGTAAACTAATTTTTTGGAGCTAAGTGTAAAACAATGAGATCAGACTACGAGCCATAGGAATTTTTACAAGTCGTAGGTACGAGTCGTAGAAAAGGTCAGAGAATTTTGAGCTCTAGGACTTGAATGATGAGATGCCAGGAAGGATCGTGCAAAGTTCTACGGGTTGAAGAAAATACACGTAGAAAAGTCTAAAAGGAGAAGTGAAGCTGCTGTTTGACGGAAGGTCCCTACGAATCATAGGAATTCCTACGAGTCGTAGGACCAAGTCATAGAAAGGACTATCGAGCCTGATTTTTCTGTATTTCCTTTTTCGACTTTATTTAGGATTATATGTCTATAAATATTCATTTTATGTTGCGTTTTTTATAGTAAGACAATTTTGATATTTAGTTTTTGACTTTGAGAATTATTTTGGTGAACACTTTGTCCATTAAATTCTTGAAGTATCGATTTAATACAATCTTTTGTTTGTTCATTCAAGATTCCAGATTTCATCTACTTTCATTGTAAGTTCATGATTTCTGTTAACAAACTTATTATGAATTGTGATTACCAAAGCATGAGTAGCTAAATATACAACTAGGGTTCTGGGACCATGAGGAATTAACAAAGGTGACCTAATAATTAGTAATTCCTAAAATAGTGTGTATGCATGTATTGTTGATCTCTTCGTTTTGGTTGCTTTTTAACGGTGCGCAACGTTAGAACCCACCTTACTCCTACCTGCCTGACCAAGAAAGTAACAAATGGGAAAAGAGATTAAACAATGGAGATTTGGTGAGATAATTCACCGTCTAATAGCTTGAACTATATCTGTGAAGGCTAATCTGGGGTCAAGGGTAAGGGTTAGTAAAGCTCATACCCATAGACCGACCAAGTTGCATGGTGAAATTTCCTATTTGGAAGACCAATCACTTAGGAGATACCTAACTTACCAACTTTTCATGTTAAACACTAGATAGGATTACTACTATAAGGCTTACTGCGTTAAGGACTTGTGGGGAACAGGTACACCCTAGTTTCATCTTCTATTGACTTAACAAAACATTAAATCATGTTTACTTGGTTACTTGTTATTCAACTGAATCAATATAGATTTTATGTTACAAAACCCCCCTTTTTACGGAAATAATCTGACTAAAAGTACAATCAATAGTTAATTAGCCTAAGTCTAGACCTCATTCCTTATGGGATCGACCCTTATCTCTGTTAGGTTCTTTATTTGAACAACGACAGCTTATACTTCTTTTGGGAAGTGTAATTTGGGTGTCTCAGTAAGTATGCTCCAACTATGGTTACCGACTCTAGGGCAAGGATGAGTAAGTTTGTGTCGGGTGTTTCCGACATGGTTGTCAAAGAGTGTCGTACCACCATGTTGATTAAAGAGATGGATATCTCTCATTTGATGACACATTCCCAATAAATTGAAGAGAAAAAGATCAAGGAAAGGGCAAGAGAATGCAAGAGGGCAAGGACCGGGGATGGTGACTTTTCTTATTCCAGGACCAGTGGACAAGGTCATTCAAAATTTCGACAAAGGTTTTCCGGTCAAGGTTCTTCTAATGCACCGACTCCTAAGTTCAGGGTGTCTAACCCTAAGCCTTAAGGAGGTGGTGGTAATGGATCTTCTATTCCTACTAGCACAAGGTATGGTAAGAAGCATGATGGCAAGTGCTTAGCCGACACGGATGATTTCTTTGGTTGTGGAAAGAGTGGCCACAAAGTGAAGGATTCTCTGTTGCAAGTTAGCAAGGGTAAGAATGGTAGGCAAGCTCAGCTTAGTGGTTCTGGTTCAGGTGCTCCTCATCAGAATAGGTTATATGCTCTTCAGACTCGACAGGATCACGAAGGTTCTCCGGATGTGGTGATTGGCATGTTGAAAGTCTTTCATTTTGATATGTATGCTTTGCTTGATCCGGGTGCTACGTTATCCTTTGTTACTCCTTATGTGGCCATGAGATTTGATGTTGATCCATAAATCCTTCCTAACCCCTTTCTTGTCTCTACTACCGTAGGGGATTCTATTATTGCTAAGAGAGTTTATAGAAATTGTCCTATTTCTATTTCTCATAGAGTCACTCATGTTGATCTTGTAGAGCTTGATATGTCAGATTTAGATGTTATTTTGGGGATGGATTTTCTTCATGCATGTTATGCTTTCTTAGATTGTAGGACCCAATTGGTCACATTCAATGTTCAAAATTAACCTATTATGTCGTGGAAAGGGGGAAATTATGTCCTTAAGGGTCAATTTGTTTCTTGTCTAAAAGCTAGAAAAATAATTTCTAAGGGTTGCATTTATCATCTTGTTCGGGTTAGGGATGCAGATGTTGAAACCCTTACTCTTGAGTCAGTTCCGATTGTAAATGAGTTTTTGGACGTGTTTCCCGATGATCTTCCTAGTATTCCTCTCGAAAGGGAAATAGACTTTGGTATTGACCTTCTTTTAGATACGCAACCTCTCTATATTCTTCCTTATCATATGGACCCGAAAATACTTAAGGAGCTAAAGGATCAATTGAAAGACTTGTTGGATAAGGGTTTCATTAGACCAAGTATCTCTCCATGGGGTGCTCCGGTGTTGTTTATTTGAAAGAAGGATGGTTTCCTCTGAATGTGCATTGATTATCGGCAATAGGTTACCATAAAGAATAAGTATCATATTCCAAGGATAGATGATTTGTTCGACCAACTCCAAGGAGTAAGTTTCTTTTCCAATATTGACCTTCTGTCGAGTTATCACCAATTGAGGGTGAAGGAGCATGACATTTCAAGACAGTATTTTGAACACGGTATGGTCACTATGTGTTTTTGGTGATGTCTTTTGGTTTGTATAATGCCCCGACGACATTCATGGATTTGATGAATAGGGTCTTTAAGCTATATCTTGACATGTTTGTGATTGTGGTTATTGACGATATTTTGATTTACTCACGGAGGGAGGATGAGCATGTTGCGCATTTAAGGATTGTGTTGCAAATTCTCAAGGATCGGGAATTATATACTAAGTTTCGCAAGTGTCAGTTTTGGTTGATATCCGTTGCTTTCCTTAGCCATATTATCTCTGGTGAAAGTATTCAAGTTGATCCTAAGAAATCGAGGTGGTTGAGAATTGGCCTAGACCTTTATCCACTTAAGATATACGGAGTTTCTTAGGATTGGCCAGTTATTATAGAAGGTTCATGGAAGGATCTTCCTCTATTTCTTAGCCTTTGACGACATTGACTCTAAAGAAAGTGAAATTCCTATGGTCGGAATCTTGTGAGAAGAGTTTCCAAGTGTTGAAGGATAGACTTACTTTAGCCCCTATATTGAAATTACCAAAAGGATCGGATGGTTTTGTGATTTATTGTGATGCTTCACGAATTGCTTTTGGGTGTGTTTTGATGCAATATAGGAAAGTTATTGCTTATGCCTCAAGGCAATTGAAGGTGCATGAAAAGAATTATCCAACTCATGATTTGGAATTAGCGGCGGTAGTGTTTGCTCTAAAGATTTGGAGGCATTACTTGTATGGTGTTCATGTAGATGTATTTACTGACCACAAGATTTTAAAAAATGTGTTCACTCAAAAGGATTTAAATCTTCGCCAAAAGAGATGGCTTGAGTTGTTAAAGGATAATGATATGAGTGTTCTATATCATCTCGAAAAGGCGAATGTGGTGGCGGATTCTCTTAGTCGACTTTTGATGGGGAGTGTTGCTCATGTTGAGGATGATAAGAAGGAGTTAGTTCGTGATGTTCATAAATGGGCCCGATTGGGTGTTCACTTGGTTGATTCTAATGAAGGTGGTATAGTTATTCATAGTAGTTCTGAATCATCTTTTGTATCAGATGTAAAGGCTAAGCAAGGTCTTGATCCGGTACTAGTTGAGTTGAAGAAGTCGGTTTCCGAAAAAGCCATTGAGGCTTTCTCCCAAAGGGAAGATGGTTTCCTTCGATATCAAGGTCGGTTATGTATTTCGAATGTTGATGAGTTGAGGAATCAGATTTTGACAGAAGCCCACAGTTCTTGGTATTCTATTCACCCGGGATCCACCAAGATGTATCGCGACTTGCGGGAAGTCTATTGGTTGAATGGGATGAAGAAAGATATTGTGAAATTTGTGGCTAAATGTCCGAATTGTCAACAAGTGAAAGTTGAGCATCAGAAACCAAGTGCTTTGGCTCAAAACATTAGTATCCATACATGGAAGTGGGAATATTTAAATATGGACTTTATTACGGGTTTACCTCACACTCATCGACAATTTGATTCGATTTGGGTTATTGTGGACCAAATGATGAAATCGACTCACTTTCTTCCCCTAAGGACTTCATTTTTAGCGGAAGAGTATTCCAAGCTTTATATTTGGAAAATGGTAAGGTTGCATGGAGTGCCCTTGTCCATTATCTCCGATCGTGGTACTCAATTTACGTCTCAGTTTTTTAAGTCGTTTCAGAAAAGTCTTGGTACTCAAGTGAAACTTAGCACGACTTTTCATCCTCAGACCAATGGACAAGCCGAGCATACCATTTAGACCTTAGAAGATATGTTAAGAGCTTATGTGATCGACTTCAAGGGTAATTGGGATGATCATTTGCCATTGATTGAATTTGTGTATAATAATAACTATCATTCTAGCATTGGGATGGCACCTTTTGAGGCTCTTTATGGTAGAATGTGTAGGTCTCCTATAGGTTTGTTTGAAATTGGTGAGGTTGCTTTGATAGGGCCCAAGTTGGTGTATGAGGCTATGGGAAAACTTCGACTTATTTGCAAAAGGTTGAAAACGGCTCAAAGTCAACAAAAGTCGTATGCCGATGTTAGAAGAAGAGAACTCGAATTTAATGTTGATGATTGGGTCTGCTTGAAAATTTCACCCATGAAAGGTGTGATGAGGTTTGGAAAGAAACGGAAGCTTAGTCCCCGCAATGCTAGCCCATACCAGATTTTGAGGCGTATTAGCAAAGTTGCTTATGAACTTGAGTTACCTAATGACTTAGCATTGGTACATATGGTATTCCATGTCTCCTTGTTGAAGAAGTGTGTTGGAGATTCGACGTACATAGTGCCTTTAAAAGGTTTGGGAGTTAAAGAAAAGCTTTCCTATGAAGAGATTCTGATTGAGATTTTAGAATGGCAGGTTCGGAAGTTAAGCAATAAAGAAGTTACTTTCGTGAAGGTTCTTTGGAGGAATCAATTAGTTGAGGGTGCTAATTGGGAAGCTGAAGCCGATATGATGTCTCGGCATTCTCATCTCTTTCCCTCCACTCCTACTCTAGCTAGAGGTATTAGTTCTCTATGGTTCATTCTTTTGGATTCATGTGCTTTAGTCATTCTCGTGTTTCCATATGCATGCATGTTCATGAAAAACTTGATTTTGATGTTATGATTTCGCTTGGAGTGATTCTCCATGTTTATGTGCATTTGGATGAGATTTGCATTCATGTTGGGTTGTTAGTTTCTCTCCTACTCTATTCATGCTAGCTTGAGTCCCATTCGAGGACGAATGTTCCCAAGGGGGAGATATTGTAACACCTCAGAAATTGGAAAGCTGAAAAGGAAATAAAAGTGCAGAAATTCCTCTAAGGCAGTGGTCTACGAGACTGACCTACGGACAGTAGGAAGTCCTACGGGTCGTAGGAAGGGAATCGTAGGACCCAGAGTTGAGTTTGGAAAATTAAGTTTCTGAAGTTTGACCCATGACTTGACAAGATGAACTGTAGGAGTTTTGATGAGTCGTAGATGGCACTCGTAGGATGGATTCAGAGATTTGATTTAGGACCTCAGGTCTACGGAAGGATTTGATGGTTCGTAGTTGGTTCTACGGGTCATGGGATTGTCTCGTAGAAAGGTCCTAGACTTAGAGAAATTTTGGAATTGAACTGGAGTTCTACGGACGGGTCTACTGACCATAGAAAGGTCCCGTGGGAAATGATTGAAAATTTGGGCTTCTGAAGTTAGTTCCATGGTTGACTAGTACGGGCCATAGGAAATCCTACGAACCGTAGGTCCAAACCGTAGGAACCAACCGACCGTTATTTGAAGGGTATTTGGGTCTTTTCATATGCATTAAATGTCTATACTACGTAGTTTTACTCCTAATTTTAAGTCCTATAACTACCCTTCTACCCCTAAAATTTCCCTAACTCTCTCATTCACTCTAATTCCCAAAACCCATCAACATTCATCGTCTCCAATTCTCTCTCAAGTTCAAGAAAGAAGAAGGTAGGGTTTCCAAATCAAGTATCCTTTTCACCATTGCTTTTGGGCTTTGATCTCAAGCTATGCGAGGATTCACCAATAGATTCCATTCATCCATTGGGTCCCAATAAATCTCAATCTCCCAAAGTCAATTTCACCCAATTATCTAGGGTTTCATGCAAATCTCCATGGGTCCAATTTGTAATGATTTTGATCTTATTATGCATGATTTGATTCAATTACAAGGTTTTTAATTAATTTCATATGGGCCCGTGTATTTTACTTGATTATGATGATGAATTTATGAAGAAAGCTTATGAACTTATGAACTACGATTTATGAAAGCTATACATGTCTTATGAAAATGATGTTTTATGAACTAAGGATGCTTTTGAGATGAGCATCAATGAAATTGTGAAAGTATTTTCTCATATATTAAGGAATCAAGGTTTTCTCACACATGCTTGATTCAAGATTTGTCACGACCCAAGCCTAGGGCCTAGATGTGACCGGCGAATGGGGAACCCGAAGGAACCCCAAACAAGCCTCATAGCGTATCATTACACATCCTTGTCGCGGAAGCAATTAAATGACCATAAACGATAAGCATAATCAAGGAGGAAATCGGGACTAAGGGAGCAAAAAAAAAAAAGAAATGATACATAAATACCATAGATGAGTCAAGCTCAAGCATAATACACAACTTGTCCAACACCACCTCTAAACATGAGTACTTAGCGGGGGCCAAGACAAACTACCGGGCTCACCCTCATAGTCAAAACATAACTAGAAAGGAAAAGTTTTATACATAGCAAAAGATCATGAGCAACGTCCCCGAAATGGAGGACTCACCAATAACCACTATAGAAAATCGTACTAGCCACGCGGAGGAGGATGGTCAAGCGGTGCTCCGGTCCCTACATGGTGACATCATGTAGGCATAGAGTATGCGTTAGTACATTTGAATGTACTAAGTATATGGGATGCAATGCAATGCTACATTAGATGGACATCATAGAAAAAAATGCGTAATCATACCCAATAGATAGCATATTAACGAAACGATATGTATAATGATGCTTACATAAAAATCATATTTAGTGGGACGTAGTACATGTGTGGCGAGTGACCATCAATATAGTATTTCCAAGGCCTACCACCCCCTTGGAGAGGCGAAAGAGGTACAAACCCCTCAATATGGTTACACGGGCCTACCACCCCCCGAGCTAGGGACCAAGGTACAAACCCCTCGATACGGTTATACGGGCCTACTACCCCCCGTACTAGGCAACCAAGGTACAAAACCCCTCGATACGGTTATACGGGCCTACTACCCCCCGTACTAGGCAACCAAGGTACCAACCCCTCGATACGGTTATACGGGCCTACTACCCCCCGTACTAGGCTTGGTCGACTCACAACACTTATTTAGGGAAAATCATATACATGTGTCCATTTCATCATCATTTCAGTAATTACATAACCATCCGTCTCATAGGACGTACCTTGGACCTTCCCTTTCCTAAGAATTCTATAAATGGGCATTTTATCAAACACAAGGTGGGCAATTGTTCATGTAAATGAAATCATGTATTTCAAGAATACTAAGTCCAACCAATTCCAAAATCCATATAAATCAGCCCACCAACAACATACATATATATATCAACCTTCATAATTTGATCATGGAAGCATGTAAACCATAAACATCACATAATAATTCCATTTCATGATAATATGCAAAATGGACCATAATAGGGTGTGTAGTAGTAATTCCATAATTCAAGAGTTCATAAATAATCATAAGGACCCATAAACTTGGAGTAGAAATAGAGGATAAATGGTTGGACTTGTGGAAAGGAAGGTTTCCACAATCAAACCCACATACCTCAACTTTGGAGAATCCTTGATGAAGATTGGAATGGAGAATCAAAGCTTGAGATTGAGTCTTGAATCCGGAATTAGAGCTTGAGATGTTTGAATTTGGTTGAAGATCTTGGGAATTTTTGGAGAGGCTTAGAGAGTGTTTTTGGAGTTAAGAAAAATGACTAAGTATGGGACATATCCCCTTTTTATAAAAAAAAACGTCTCCAATCCCGCCTAAAAAAAAAGCTCACTGGAAATTGCAAATCTGCACAGACAGGTTTTTACGAAAATGGTCATAACTCCCTCATCCTAACTCGGACTAAGGTGAAACCAAGTGAGTTGGAAAGCTAACTCAAAGAGCTTTAATTTGATAGTTTGCAGCCCTTCCAGTTCCTTGTGTGCTAAGAGATATGCCCCTTTAAAGTTGACCCTCCAAATCGCAATTTTTGCGATTTTCGAATTTCGATACGGTTGCTCTAAAATTCGGGTTAGACCCATCTCCCACTCAATTTGACCCCACAAATAAGAATATGAAGTCGAATTTCTGAAATCATGCACGGATTTTGAGATATATGGAAATTACAATTATAGGTGTTTCCGAAGCACATTTTCGGGCATTTTTGGGGTCGTTTCAATATCTCCCCCTTGGGAACATTCGTCCCCGAATGTTAAAGAAACGTACATGAGAGACACAAACATGGCAATTTCAGCCTACATAAGGATGCAACAATGCACTTACACCTTATTTCCAAAACCTCAATATAGTTGTAAAACCACAATGAACTTGTCGACTTAAACATGAATGTATGCAATGACATGGGGGTTGAACTTAAGACCTGAGATTTTATAAAGGGCTTAGATCAATACCTTGGGCTCGATTGGAGTGGAAAAGATAAGGATATCGCCTTTGCATGTCCGCTTCGGCCTCCCAAGTAGCACTTTCAACTTGTTGATTTCTCCAAAGGACTTTAATGGAAGCCACATCTTTGTTTCTCAACCTCTTCACTTGTCTATCTAAAATCTGAACCGGAACCTCTGCATAGGTCAAATTATCTTCAACAACACCCACAACATCAAGAGACACAATGGCATTCGATCACCCACACACTTCCTCAAAATAGACACATGAAATACCGGATGAACCAAATCCATCTCGCTAGGCAATTCCAACTCATAAGCTACCTTGTCAATTCTCCTCATCACCTTATAAGGACCCACGTATCTTGGGCTCAACTTGCCCTTCTTACCAAAACGAACCACACCCTTCATGGGTGTCACCTTCAAATAAACCCAATCACCAAATCGGAATTCAAGAGCCCTTCTCCTCGCATCGGCATAGGACTTTTGGCGACTTTGGGCCATCTTTAACCTTTCTCTAATCATCCTAACCTTCTCAAGAGCCTCCATAACTAGGTCTGGTCCTAACAAGGCCACCTCACCAACCTCCAACCACCCAACCGGTGAATCTACAACGCCTCCCCATTAGAAGCCTCATAAAGGAGCCATACCGATGCTAGAATTGATAGCTATTGTTATAGGCAACTCAATCAATGGAAGATGATCATCCCAACTACCCTTTAAGCGTCCAATACAACAAGCCCTTAAGCATATCTCAAGTGTTTTGGATAGTCCTTCGGCTTGTCCATCCGTTTGCGGGTGAAAGGCCGTAGTAAGCTTAACTCTCGTACCTAGACCCCTTTGAAAAGACTTCCAAAAGTGTGAAGTAAATTGAGTACCACGGTCCGATATGCATGGATAGAGGATCCCATTGCAACCCTTTACCAAGCATGAATATATTAACCTTGCATAATCTTCCGCCCCATATGTTGTCTTTTACCGGGTAGAAATGAGCGATTTTGTCATCCTATCAACCACCACCCCAACATTTAGATCAAAAACATTTTCTAGTCTTTGGGTAAACCAACACAAAATCCATATTAATTTTCTTCCACTTCCAAGTAGGAATCTCTATGTCTTTGGGTTAGACCACCCGGCCTTTGATTGTTCGGCCTATGACTTGTGACAACTATTGACAACCGGAGACGAATTTGGCAATGTCCTTCTTTCATGCCTTCTCCACCAATACCACATCCCTCAAATCTCTACATTTTTTGGTGGAACCGGGGTGGATGGAGTAGGAAGAATTATGAGCCTCCTCTAAGAATTTTCTTCCCTCAAACCACAACACAAGGCACACATCAACCTACCTTGGTACCTAAGGGCACCTTCTCCCCCTTGGGAGAAAACTTCCACCTTGCTCTCTTTCACCAAGGCCTTCAATTCAAACAAGGAAGAATCAAGATCTTGTTTTGCTATCACCTCATCAACCAAGGAAGACCTAGCACCATCCACAACGACCACACCACCATTACTAACCTCTTCCAACCTAACCCCCAACCTAGCCAACCGATGTACCTCCCTAGCCATTTCCCTATCACCAGTATCAACATGAGCTAGGCTACCCATAGACACCCTACTCAAAGCATCCGCCACCACATTAGCTTTACCGGGATGATATTGCACACTCATATCATAATCTTTAAGAAATTCTAGCCACCTTCTTTGTCTCAAGTTGAGATCTTTTTGGGTGAAGACATATTGGAGGCTCTTATGATCGGTGAACACATTAACATGTACCCCATACAAATAATGACGCCAAATCTTTAAAGCAAACACTACCGCGGCTAATTCAAGATCATGCGTAGGATAGTTCTTTTCATGTACTTTGAGTTGTCTAGAAGCATAGGCTATCACCTTACCATTTTGCATTAGGACACAACCCAAGCCAACTCTAGAAGCATCACAATACACAACAAATCCCCCAAGCCCATCCGGTAGTGACAATATAGGAGCGGACACAAGTTTATCTTTCAAGGTTTGAAAACTCCTTTTGCACTCGTCGGTCCACTCAAACTTAGCCTTCTTTTGTGTCAACTTAGTCATGGGAGAAGCAATAGAAGAAAACCCATTCACAAATCTCCGGGAGTAACCCGCTAAGCCCAAGAAGC